>CAMOHE010053022.1:22709-41701 GCA_946598075.1 Artocarpus hirsutus | reverse complement strand
GGCTAACCCAAAAAAAGAAAAACACAAAAATAAAAATAAATTCTAGGAAAAAATTATGTTAAAATTTTTTTATTTAAAATTGGTACAGTTACTTTTTTTAAGGTTATATATTTAAAATGTTAATTAGACGAGGATTTGAATATCCGCAATCTTGATTGTTAAATTTTAATTATAAAAAAGGTAAAACTTTTAAGAAATTCGTTTATTTCTTATTCAATGACTGAACTAAGAGATGCATCTACAATTATGAAATACGCCTATAATTTTTTGCTCTTTTATATATATATATATATATATATATATATATATATATGGCATCAATTTAAGATAAATGTGGATTCTAAAAGTATCAGTTATACCGTTATTGTAGACTTATAGGATGTTTGAAAGGGTGGTGGAAATCGTTGGTTAGAACCTTTTTGTATTGTAGTATGTAAGAGCTTTATACTGTAGCGATTTTTTTTATTGTTACCGTAGCATGTGAGAGCTTTATATTGTTTATAACTGAAAAAGTGGTTCCCATTACTTTTGTCAAACAGAGAATTAATCTGACATAAAATTCACATTCTTTTCAATAAAATAAGATTCAGTATAGTTAAAATAAAAAAATATTTAAATGGTCATTGAATCAATAGTTTAAAATAAAATATTATAATAATTTAAATTTTATGTGAAAAATACAATAATAAACTTGGTTTCACGGGTGAAGCCACATTGATTATACAAAGAAGAATGGACTGTTGTTCCATTAACTTTTTTTAATATAATTTTGTATATAAAATTTTACAAAAATTATATATCATTTTCTTTAAAATTATACTCTGTTTTTCTTAAAATTATATTTCGTTCTATTAAAATCAAATTTTGTTTTCCATTTTATTAATTCAGACACACCTTTACCTTACTCCTTAAATTTTTTTTTTTGGCTCCATTCCGGTCGGTTAATTTTTTTTCGCGGTTGAAATCAAGTTCCAACAGAGAAGGAAGAATACGGGCTTGCTGTATTTCTGCTATAAACTCACATTTTCATTTTTTTGTATTTTTTTTTATGTTGACACTTCACACACAAAATTATCTGTCCTCGTAATCCTCGAATCCCGACAGTTGCCTTGGCCACACTTGTCAGATTTATGGGTTACATCATCAGCATGGTCATCAGAGATCACCACATCACGGGGCTCATAATTGATCAGGGAAGGAGGATCATCAACCAAAATCTGAGATCAAATGTCACTACTGCGAAACGGTGGCGGGACCCACTAACTGAAACTATGGGTTTACACGTGCGACCCTTTGGTTTCCACATCTGCGTGTGCGGTGGTGCTTAGTGTTGTCCAACCGGCTTCCAGGGGTGAGCTTAGCTGCACCCACCAAGGCTGATGTGATGATCATAATTTTTTTTTTTTTTTTAAAAAACCCACCATTGGAGGGGAAAAAACTAAATTTGACTCCTGAACTTATTTGGTGACGTATACATCTATTTATATCTTGATTGAAGTGTCTTAAAAGGTATAAATTTTGATTAGATTTGGCGGCAAAATGGATATATTAAATAATGTTAATCATTTGTTTTTTTTAATTATTAATTTCATATTGTTTTGCAGCTGGCAAAGATAGATATTGATCACTTGAATGACACGTGACCAAAATTTGAGTGGACAATCACATAAATTATTTTCATTTTTAATGCGGATGGTCCAATTATATATGTTATATATATACATATTGTATTATTTACTAATTAATATAAAATTTGACAGAGGAGAAAAGAAATTAAAACATATGATAGGAGATGGGTTTAGATTTTGGATACAATAACTTCTTTTTCTTCTTCTTTTTGGTTGGTAATGATTGGAATGAGTTTTTGAGAAAAATAAAGCCAGAAGAAGTAAAGAGTATGGGCAGGATTTTGCCAAGTTGTCCAAGGCATGCTAATAATAATGAGGAAAGAAGATGATTGTCAAATACTTTATGTACGTACCATACACTATGTTTTGGGAAAAAGTTTGAATTTTTCAAAGCTATTAACTGATCCAATTATTGGGTATTGTCAGAATCTTTTTCTCTTGTGTGTTCACATACCAAACTTGTGGAAAAATGGTTCCACATGCAAAACGTTATGATGGTTCAAGAGGACCAAAAGCACTAGATTTTCCCCAAAAAAAAAGAAAAGAAAGGAAATATGTTACTCTTGAAAATACAAATGAGTTAACAAAGATTGTAAAATATAGAATATTTAACACATGCAAGTTATTGAATTATTTGCATTCTGTGGTAATTAAAGCTAATTTAAAAGTCCTACTGAGAATTTAATAATCGCTGTGTTAATCAACATGTAAATAGTGGATTATGTTCAACCTTTTATTAATAATTAATAGAAATAAAATTAAGTATATATTCCGCTAAGGTTTAAGAGCCGTAAATTGGAAGTTCATGAGAATGTTTCCCTCCAAGAGTGTGGGTGTGTTTAATTATAACTTTAGGTACTTTGATTTCTTTTGATTTGTTTATTTATTAGGTCTTGAATCAAACACGTATTGGGTAGTTTGGATATATTAAATGATATATATATATATATATATATATATATTTACTATATAATATAAATAATATGGACTAGGGCTGTAAATCAAAGACGTAGTGGAACAAATATCCAAAGGAGACATTCTCGTTGTCTTGGAAATGCTATAACGTTCCAACCAGGAATCCTGCTTTACAATTGGCAAAACACATGGGATGCCCTTATTTTGGGAATAATATACGTGCACGCTTAAATGTTAAATTAATAACGCCTTCATGTTCTTTTATATATATATATATATAAAATCTAATTCTAAAATAAATCACGACTCTATAATATCTCCAGCACTTTGTTGAGGTTCTGGAGTATATATGCAGGCAAAAGAAAAAGGTTTAGATTATTGTGCGTGTGTGTGTATATATATATATATTATATATATATATAAAGTTTTAAGGTCTATCTCAATGAGTGTCTTTAGCAATACAATTATAACTAAAAATTGAAACGATTTTATGTATATAAGAGCTTTACACTATATTATACTTTTTCTTTATACTAAATGGTGTTATCAAATGCACCTTGAGCTTTACACCGGATGGCGTTGCCTGAATGTCTTATTAAGGACTTATATAGGTGCGTGAATTAATTTAGTTATGGGAATTTCCAAAGTATCCTCTCATCTTTTTCCGAAGACAGTAAACACGTACCCAAATTAAAATTTATAAAAAAAAAAAGTCTGATTCTTTGTAAAGATTAATAAACAACCCGTTGAAAAATTCCTCAATTTTTAAATATTCTGAACATAATCTTTATAATGTGTAACAATGAACAAAGAAATTAAATAATATAAATCTGAAACCAAAATTAAAAAAAAAAAAAAAAACACTCTCTTAAGTTGTTTATCTCTATCACTCTCTAGATCACTTCTTCTATCTTAAGGTTTTTATCTCAATCACTGGCTTCTTTCTCAAATTGTTCTTCATCATGTTGCCGGTAATGGAACCTGTCCAAACTATGTCCCTGGACAAGCTTAAAATTGGTTTTACTTCTTTTGTTATTTTTTTTATTTTTTTATTTTTTATTTTTTAGCCTTAGAATTTTTTAATTTAATTGTTAAGATAGTTTTTAAATACATAAAAATTCTTGACATATTCGACCACACACATAGCACACACTTACCCCAATTTTAAGCAGAGTAAATTTGTGCAGCAACTTGGTGAGGTTCTAGTTCGTACCAATCTTATTGAGATGTTCTAAAAGCGATTGTCGTTTTTATCCAATATACAACTACACATACTTATAGCAATCTCAGACTGGTCCGCCAATTCGTCTCATATCCAAGCCAAACTAGAAATTTAATGCTTGCATATGCTTATTATAATATATATATATATATATATATATATATATATATACACACACATACATACATACATATATGTATGTATATATGGGAAATATATACAATATTGAGCCAATTTCAAATTGAATAGGGAAGGCAATAAAAACAAAGATGTCTCTATTTAGGTGTACTCCTGTTCATGATCGAGCTGTTATGGTTACGGTTTGAGCTACAGCGGTCCCGCCTGGTGCCTAATTAGAAACTTCCAGGGCTTACGAGGACATTGAAAACCCACGCCCATGTGATGGATGATCATGACATCAATTGATAGAGATATATGTGTGTGTCCAAATATATATACAAAAATTACAGGCACATATATACAAGACTTGTACACGTAGATAGCTATAAATGCATATAATCATTCAACTGTATGCTGTTAATATTACGCAAATGCGCCTGTGATCATGATACGTGTACGCTAGTCATATATATATACACACACACACACACACATATATATTGGTATATTATGGGCAAGCTTATATACATACATACATATATATATACATATATATGAGTTAATGCTCACAAATAAGGTGGGGCTGAAGATCAAAAATGTTAACGGCAAGGAAACGCATGCATGCATGTGGCTTGTCCCAGAGGCCCAAATACATATATTAATTTTCTGTTGGCCGTTTAGGATCGATTTTCTGAGGTCTCCGTAGTCTTCTCTATGGCCTCAATTATATCGGCATTCAAATATACTATAGTCTAACATATATAGAGGATCATATATTTCCAATTTTTTTTTAAAGGTACCATTATTGATGATCTTCTTTTTGACTATGAACAAAGAAAGAATGTTTATTAAAATTTTCTACCCCTATTATTTTGACCAATTCTCTGTTTTTTCCAGAGGCATGCATGACGTATATATGTACTTATATATATATATATATATATTTATAAAAAGCTTGATTAATTATATGGTCCAAGTAGCCCATACATTGTTGTCTTATAACTATAATGAGTTTGAAGAGGGGTTTGAATAGCTGGAGACTGAGGCGTATATTATCGCCTTTATTGCAGTCAACGAAACACCTAGCATGAATCGTCCCAAAAACTTCATAAGAAAATGAAATGACTTGATTGTTGCATTTTTTATACATGGCCAAACTATTGACTTGTTTCTTGTAGGGCATTACATGATGAGATATATATACCCTAATATATATATATATATATACCTGTATATATAGTACGTTATAATACATATTGAGGAGGGCCAATAGGGAGAGAGAGAGAAAGAGCAATGATCAGTTAAAACGTCAGTCTGCCCCGACACCCCCTCATAATGTGCGTGCGTGCATGTGATCTGCCAACTCATTGATCTTGACCATTCATTTAGGTGGAGTATGCATGGATATTGACGGAGTAGTACGAAAAATTTTGTGCAAGACTTGGATATCTATATATGTGTCTGTGTATATATAGCTAGTTTTGCCAAACTAGAGGTTAAACTTAACCTTATGATATACCAAGTCTGGGATCTTTGATTGATTGCTTTGCATGTGTTTGGTAGTTCTAACTAAAACTTTTGATTGTTACAATGTAAAGCTCTCACATGCTATAGTTTTCGTTCAAGAGTTTTAGTTCTAGTTATACTTTTAAACACCCTTTCAATCGATTGCTGTTAGATTTTTAACGTTTTGGTTAACGTGTTTTTGTTGACAAAGATTTTAGCAAAAATTATTTAGGGAATTCAAATTCAAATGAAAAGGCATATTCTACACGGTATCTTGGAGAATCTAATTTCAAATCTGTTTAGATCAAAGATAAGCAGTTCAACTACAATTCAAATAGGAGATAAGTTTAGCGACTTGATAAAAAAATTCTAGTTCAAATTAAACTCAATTTAGAAATTTGAAAAAGATTTTTTGTTGGTTCTTTTAAAAGGAGGAGATTGTGATTTTCTTCAAGGATGATTTATGAAGATTTTTTAGAAGATTTAGATCCAGAATCACAGCAGAAATCCTCTAGATACGCTAGTAAAGTTGGATTCAAATTTTATTAGATGAAGTTGTTTCAAAGTCGTGACTTTAGATAACGACTTTAAAGTTCTAAGTTTATAATCTGAAATTTTTTTGAGATTCTAAGATGAACTCTATATAAACATTACTTTTCAACTTGTTTAACACATCTAGAGAACTTAGTTTAGATGTAGACCTTCAAAGCAAAGCCTTAGCATTTTTTAGGAAAAGAAGTTGAAGTTTTCGAGAGAAAATGCTCCGCACACAGAACGGATTCTACATGTGCAGAATTTGACGATGAGTTGCGCTTATTGGATAAATACATCTAAGAGTTGCATCTTAGAGGCGACAATCGAAAGAGGAAGTCTTGACATTATATAAGTCCAATTGGTGATTGTAACATTTTTCTATCTTTGTGGATTATTTAATAGCTGGGCATGGTCTTAAAAATGTAACCTGCATTTAATTAAATTTAGTAAATATGAATAACCGGACCTATCAATTGCTTTTTTGTAACTTTTCTTATAATGCCGGTTGTATATAATGTAAATATGAAAAAGTATTTGGTGGGTGGATAAGGTAAGTTTTGTTGGCACATATGTGTCTATAGATCAGACTTCTTGCAGCAAATTGATTTGTATTTGGAAACAATTCATGTATATTCAAAATTACCCGCCGTAATTCAATATTATCAAGAGCAATAAAATCATAGAATGAAATAAAGAAATAACAACACTAAACATTTACAGTGAAATCACTTAATATGATGAATAAGTTTACAGGAGAAAAATATCATACATCTCAGACTCACCGTAATTTTTACAATACACCCCTTTTATATAACATGGTAAAATGAATTAAAATGACCTAATTTATAAGTGTGACATCTACAAAGATCAATCTACATACTTTTAGTGGATAAGACAATATAATCAAAATAATAATTAGGTTTCACAACTTGAACAAATCACCTTTGTTCTCACATATCAGTAGTACTTATTCCCAAGTATATGACAGTAAACGCGGATTTTGAAGGGAATTGGTTTTCGCCGTAAAGGAAACAATTAAGTGTGTTTAGAAAATCAGTTGAAACTTGAAGTTAAAATTTAAAAATTATAGTATGTGAGAGTTTTATACTGTAGCAAACTTTTACTTTTTGCTGTAACATGTAGAAACTTGATATAGTAAGAAGCGTAACTTAACTCCAAACGTTTAACTTCTACACGCATTATAAGTCCATGTAGTAATATATGATCGCCGACATGTATACGGCACCTACATGACAATTCATGTCATGATATTATTTTACATGAAATTTGCTATTGAACACTTTGTTAATCCAACCACAAATTATATAGTGTCTGGGAATATAGTTGTGACTATATATTAAAACTAAAATACTATAGCATGTAAGAGTTTTAACATTATAACATATTTAAACTTTACACTACAGCATTTGAGAGCTTTATATTGTAACAATTGAAACTAATAAGTTAGAATTAAGTTGCTAAATACACTATATTAGGCAGTCTTCTGATGTCATAATTTAGCAAGTTTAATTTCTATTCAAGCAAAACGTTTCAACTTTTTCTCAAGCTATGTATACATCTATATACATATATGTGTGTGTGTGTATATATAACCAAAAGGAAGAATTTGAAATCAACCCCGTTTCTCAATTCTCTTCTTTTGCTACCAAAAGTAGTTAGTAGTTAATGGAAGCAAACAAAAGAAAAAAAAAAAGGAAAATATGAGAAAGCAGGGAACAAGGGGTGTTGATCATGTGGTGAAATAGGAGTCAATTAAGTGGTGGCCTTAGCCCGTATTAGCCCTATTAGCTGGAGGGGGTGTGGTGGGAACGGAACGCACATGATTGCACATGCCATTTTCTGAACCCCGTTGTTAGAACCGGCCCACGTCAACTTGTCTCTGTTATATATATATATATATATATATATATAGTACATACATATTCACATACAATACATATATACATATTATGCCCTGTGCCAAAAGTAATTGGCAGGTCCCCATTGTACAATATCTCATCATTTTAATTTCCCTCTTCCTAATTTCTCTCTACACTATATGATTTTAGTCCCTTAATATCCCAAATTATTCATGAGAAAAGGACCCTGATCAGTTCACCGTGTAGATAGAGCAAGGAGTAAGGGACACCATTTTTTTCCTTCTCGATCTGTGCAGGATGCTCTCGGATTGGATCCTTAACAATCCCAATATATAAATAAGGTCTTGTCCAGCTAAGAGACTGTGCGGCGTTGAACTCATGGTGATTTGTATAAATTGGTCCCATCGTTAATACGAGCGGAGTTGGATCAGACCGTCCATTGGCGGCCTTAAAGATAGAAATAAAATGTCACCAATATTGATACCTTTTTTCTCACATAAAAAACGTTCAAAAAAAAAATCAAGAGTCTAAATGACATTATATATATGCTATGTTGATATTATTATTACTGATGTTACGTATATTTGGATATACGGTCCCTACGACACTAAATTGAAAAGACTTTGACCAAGAAAATGATAAATTAATATGTGAAAAGAAAAAAGAAAAGGCAAAAGAGGGACCGGCAATTGGCGCGTAGTTAACTTTTGTTGGTTGAGAAAATATTAAACACAAAATTTCATCACGAGGACAATAGCAGCCAATCACAGGAAGGGGGACCTCCCAATGGGAATAGAAAGCCAAAAAAAATCTCAAACGAAAAGCCCAAATCCAAAAGCTCATGTGCTACCTTGTGCCCTATCTCCATTAATCACTGTCCTTGTCTCTTTTCCTTCGTTTAAAGAAAAAAAAAAAAAAAAGAGAGTTTTTCGAAGAAAATCCTACCGATGATTGTATATTTTGAAATCATTAAATCTAATTAGAATCACTTGTTTTTACATATTTAACGGTTGAAAGATAAGCATCTATTGGTAAATATATTTTTTTTTATTCACGCTAGAAAAATTACTAAAAAATAACGAAAAAAAATCTAAACAATTAGCATGTGCAAGCCAAAAAGTAAACTCTCTTTTGAAGTTCGGCACTTGTCATCTCAGTCCTATGCTGGGGATCCATCTAGCAACTCTAGACACACATTAGTTGTAAATTGTCGTTTTAAAGCTATTACATGAGGTATGTGTGCTAGTTAGCACACGTGAAAGGGTAGCGGAAAAATTTTTAGGAACTGGAAAGAAAAGACAAACATTCTCGGAGTGGAAACGGTCGGTGAAGTGAAAGGAGGGACTTTCACAGGTTAAGTGTAAATCTTTAGACCAAAAAACCAATTAATTTCAGAGAAAATCAACTAAAAACTCAGTGAAATGGAAACCAAATTTATAACCAATTGATTTAAAAAAAAAAAAAAAAACTAAAAAGTTTGAATATTGATAAAAACGACAAAGACAATTGCAAACGACATTTAATGGAAAACGTCATTAATTTTCATAAACGATAAAATACTAAAAACCACATCAAATGGAAAACGACAATAGCCTTACGCACGACATCATCATAAGAGTCCTCGAAAGCCTGATAAAAGGAGGACAACCGAAAACAAACAAAACAACGACAACAATATAAATAAGGTTTTGTAAACGTATAACTAAATAGACAGACAACTACAACATTAAACGACATTTACACGTAAAACGACAACCTGAAGTAGCATCCAATAGAAAATTGACAGAACGTTACAAACGACATAAACTAAACACGACACTTACAGAACATACGAACATAAGAATAAAACAAACGACAATAACTCAGAAAACAAGATAACTAAGGGCATTTGGCAAGTGTAATTAGAACCATTTTTATAGAACCATTTTTATAGTTCAAAACACTGTAGCATATAAGAGCTTTATACTATAGCAATTTTTACTTTTTATTGTAGTATATGAAAGCGTTACACCATTTAGTAATCATTTTTATGGTTGTAACTATAGTTGTCAAACATCTTATAAACTCTGCAGAAGTAAAGTTAGCTGAGAAAACAATGTCAACTCTATAATGATTAATGACAAGGGTTTAGCAAGCGTAAAAAGGGAAAAAAATTGGAAAAGAAAAACCGTGTTACTTACAGACAATGTCAAAGTAACAACAAATAAATGCCAGAACATCTAAAACGGAAACAATAGTATATCATACGACGACAAGTTACTGAAATAAAAATTTTTTAAAACGACATAAAATATGTTTAGACTACAACATTATGTTAATAGTCGTATGTGTTCTTGGTTGGACAAATCTCAGCCGGTCCCCTTCCGTTACCAAATTGAATGTCTTCTTCACTCTTCGCCAAGTTTTATAGAAGGAATGAAGAGGCCGCCAAGAAATTTGGTCAGATATATGAAAAGCAGGAATAAAAGTAGGGGCTGGAAGACGACTAGCAAACTTTAACCAAAAGTTTTTATCAGTGAGGGCTTAAAAAAAATCTAATCATTATAAATATTTGGAACGCGCTATGATTATCCCGACAAGTTTTCATACCCATTAAAATTCTTTAAAAAAAAATGAAAATTATAATGAGGACTATAAGATTATTTCAAATTTTTAGTTGGGGTCATTGTATGTTAATATAATATAACAATCATTCATGTACATAAAATTTATAAAAATATAAAATTTGAGTGGGGCTTTCCTTTGCTAGCTTCCATGGAGAAATTTGCTTCAAATTTTTTTCTTGTTGGTTGAAAATATAAGATATATTTTGACAGAAAATTTTGAAGAGACATTAAAATTTTTACAAGGAAAAAACATTGTAGTAAAAAGTTTTGAACTATCATTTTAATGAATCAAAGAGGACAATATTTCCTGAGGCAATATCAATCACCCCAAAGGAGGAACACTGGCAAAAGAGCCCGAGTGGTAAAAGCTTATGTGCTTACAAATCTAATTTGGACTTGCCGTATGTCAATCCTCCGCTGGTGACTCTATCAAGTAAAATTTAACAAATAGAAAAATCATTTTCATTTCGATAAAATTATAATCCCGCTGCTTATAAAATTATAAGCCCGGTCTAATATATAGTGTATTTTTTAAATTAAGTCGTATTATTTTATTAATAGTTTTATGGGTTAAATAAAATTGCTTTTACAAATATTGGTTGCGAACTGCAAGAGCAGCGACGTCATGAAATGCAGGGCACTTCGTAATTCATGTGAGATCGGTGATGGTTGCCGGAGGTGAAACGACAAAATTTAGCGCAGTGGGAACACGAAAAACGACAACCCAAAAATGAACAACGACATGCTAAAAAAGTCACTAAAAGATTTAAAAAATACAAGAATCTGACAATCGACAAGAGTAACGACATCAACTAACGATGATACATGTAAATAAAGCATAAACAACAAAAATGATCAAGCTTTAGCAGAAAAATAGTGCAATCACAGAGGGTAATTGGAAAAAGTATTCTTACTTTTCTTGTCTGTTTTAAAATAGAGATAATATATGCACACATTTCTTTGGTAATACGTGAAAATCTTAATATATTATGACAACTAAAGTAGAAAACATTAATAGAAAGAATAAAAAAAAATATCGCAGAGTGGAGTCTAACAAAGACAAGATTATAACCGAACACAAACGTTACACCGGATAAGAGTTTAAAAATGTATATAGTTAAAATAAATCAAATTTTTTATTACCTTTCTTGCCAACTTTGTGTCTATCATCACGGTTTAAATTTATAAGTTTAAATCGAGTATAATATAAACGTTCTAACATATTATAATATACTATAATATAAAACAAAAATATATTACGATTAAAGCTCTCACACTACCGTGTTTAAACTCTTTTACCAAATAGCCTATAGTTAAGTCTATTGATTTTGTCGTTACTCCAACTATTACACAAAACTCTCTCTCTCCCCCTTGCAAGGCCACCTTCGAAACCCATGGCCATGACACTAACTCACCACTGGAAAAGAAGCTTTGACTACAAATGCTCGTGTCTTAACATTTAAGTGTGATTTCCGTGGGATGTTATGGATGTGGCTGATAGAAAACACAAACTTAGTTTTAAGTAAAACGACAGTAGATTTAAAAACGACAACCATCTCAAACACAGCAACCGAGATAAAACGACATTTTCTTAGAAAGAGAGACTAAAGAACGACAGCCAGTATAAAACGACATAATATCGGAGCCAGCTAAAAAAATGTAGAGACGTATAAACTTCAGAAAGAGTGAGGTCTGAAACTTGAGAATAAAAAGGATAAAAAACCTGAATACCCACAAACGAGAGGAGAAATTCAGAACACCACAGATATAAAATTCTAAGACAAAAATTAAAAAAATGAAAAAAAAAGAGAAGAAGACAAAGGTCCTAAATAGATTGGTAAAGGGGTTAAGAATGAAAAATACAACAGAAGAAACCCAAAACAACACAATGGTAAGACTAACGGGAACGAAATGTTCTAAACGACACAAAAATGTTAAGAAGAAATCAAGCAAAGACAAAAAAGCTTCTAAACGGCAACAACCTAAGAAACATAATTAAAGAGAAGAACAAAAAAAATGTTTATAATAGTTCCTTTATGTTTCCAGCTCTGTCTTTCAAGTTTGTCAAATAAGGAAAAAAAAAAGAGCATCCCTCCAAAAAAAAAAAAAATTAAAGACCTCATCTTAAAATGGCAAAAAAGTTAGCAACCCTAACTTTGTAAACTACAATAAACGAGAGAAAGGCATCAAATGTAAGAAAAATTAAATAAGAACTAAAAAGATGAAGAGAGGCTATAGATTTAAGTTAAGTTGGCAATACATCCATGAAAAGAAGAAAATTTACTAATAAGAGCAACAATATCACAATCAGATAAATTATGTAAATCATAAATATAAATAAGCCAAATTACTTATGTTAGCTTTCTCTTATATATCTGGCAACTGCTTCGATAGGAAATTTAAATCTTGTTTTTTTTTTTTTTTTCCTTTTTTACTATTAAGGAGCACTATAAATATGTTGTATTTAGAATACAAAATAGAATACTAAAATCAGATAAGCTGCTTACTACTATCAAATCAGAAATAATAGAGTCAGACTAGTAATAAAATTAACTTTTGTATTATGTATTGATTTTCCCTAATATTGAAAAATAAATGGACCATTTCAAAAAGCAAATTGGACAAAAATATAAAGGACACAAAATATTAGAAAAGATAGAGCCCTAAAAAGCATGAAAATAAAATTGACAAAAAAAAAAACTTTCGAAGTCTGCATCATGATAATGTCAACAACCCAAGGACACAAGGTTGGAAATATTTTCACACGTTGTTTAAGGTAAAAATTTTAAAAATATTCTCATCATAATTCTTAAAAAATTCTCATTTTTCAAAACAAAAATATTTTCATATATCTTAAAAGTAATATCAAATGGCATAAGGTTTTATAATATGACAACAAAACCATAAGAAACGACACGTTATTTATACATACAGCACATGGCAAACGACAATAAAAATGAAAATTGAAGTAAAAATGCCTCGAAATTGTGAAAAACTCCACAAAAAAACTTCAAAAATTAATTATTTCGAAACGACATGGACTTTTAAAGCGACAATAAAACACACAAATGACATGATTAATAAAAACAACATAAGTTTTAAAATGACTGTATGGTGATATTTATTCCTTTACAAGTTTATCCAGTCCCCAAAATAAATACCAACTCTCATCAAACTTTTACACATTAGATTAATGTTTAGATAAACTTCTTGAAGCGGGGCAATATTGTTAAAAACGCAAATACAAATGAAGTCAAACTACTATTTAAAAATAACTATATAATAAGTTAACTTTCCTTAATATGTTCCCCCAAATAGATTTCAATAGAAAATTTCAATATTATAAGGATTTTATTAACTTTTTTTATTCATTAATTGGCTCACGTTTTGCTATTAGATCACAATTATAATAGACTATTATTTAGAGTCATATACTGATATTAAAATATTCAGAATTCAAGTTGTCAAATAAATTCAATGTAAATTGGGCACAATTAATCTTGTAGAAAGAAAAAAGACAAAAGTATAAAGGGTTAACGAGACAATTGGCCTAATTACGTTTATTGAATTAAAATATGTCTCTAATTTGTAAAAATTTCACAAATGTCTCATAATAATATCATTAAAATTATTTATATGTAATTATATAGTACAATATGTAATATCATTAAAATAATTATTATATCATTAAGAACATTTTTAAGATATTTTAAATATTGTGTTAGATTTTAATTTTATAACAATAATTTAGACACTTATTGTAAATTTTTCAAGTTATAAAATCATTCATAAAAAAACGACCAAGAGAATATAAGAAACCACTTTTCTAATCTCATCTTTATCTTATAAGTTTAATGATTTATGTGATCATTGTTTTGACCTTTTTTAAGCAAAATCTTATAATAAGAAATGTTTTATGCACCTGGGGTCTCCAAAATTTTTGACCTTGGTACTTGAGTCTTCAATCTAAAAATCCATATAATTGAGTCTCTAAACCTTCTATTTTCTTGACACTTTAATCTTTGCTTTTAAGTTTTTTGACAACTAGTCTGTAAACTCCCATTCTTGATACTTGAGTATCCATTTTGAAAACTTAGTAACTCGCTAGCATTTAGTCTCCATGTGATTTTTTTTTTCCGTTGAATTTGAAGGATTTCTTGAGTTTCAGATTTCTATAAAAACATTTATTTTAACTTTTTATAAGAAGGTCCCAAAAAGCTTATTGGTTTGACATTGATTATTAGGTTTTTTTTTCCTTTTATAATTTAGGGATCAAGTGTTAAGAAAATTAGAGTTTATCCCGTTTGTCTTGTAAGTTTGGAATATAATGATTTAAACTTTTTTTTTGTTTAAAATAAAAAGTTTAAAAAGTGTGGTTTGAAAACTGGGTCTAAAATCTTAAAAACAAAGGAGAGATAATTTCGAAGTTAGAGAGTTCAAACTATCACATCATAAGGATTAAATTTTTTGTTGCTAAGCACTAGTTTAAGTTTAAGGAAGTTTTTTTGTCAAACCATGTGAAACCTCTAACCAAACGGGCTAAGTTCTCAAAATTTTTAAAATAGAGGCCCAAATGCCTAAAGTTTGACAATTTTGGGGAGTGAGGCAAAAAAACCCCTTACACCATAATATCAAGACACATTGCTAACCCAAAACGACCAGTTTATCATCCAAACGACGTTCGGCGGAATTGCTTGGGCCACAAGCAAAGCCCGGCCCGTTTTCTATGCATCCTTCCAAAGCCTAAATTCCTAAAACCTTCTATTGGTGTTAGCGTAAAACCACCAAAAAGGCTCCAAAATCCGAGCAACTAGGACAAAACCCCTTTATTATGCCACCATCGTCAATTCGTAACTGCAGAGAAAGTCTCCCTTTCATCCTCCGCCGTTTTCGCCTATCTTCTTCTCCTTCCCCTTCTCTCCGGTTCTTCTTTGCCTCCTCCTCCGCCGCAGAACCTCCGTCATCGCCACCACCAACCACCTCGGCCATGGCGGTGGAGAATCGAAAAGACGAGGAGTACCTCAAAACGGTCATTCCGAAGCGCATCCAGCTTTTCGAGGCCATCAAGGCTCGGCAGGAACTCTATCGCCTCTCCCTCCAGTCCGATCCCATCAGGTAAGCCCTAGCTCACTCTCTTCTCTCCTCTGCAAAATCGAGGTTCGCGAATGCTTAGCGTTTTTTACCTCTTTTTTTTTTTTGTTTTAAGGATTACTTTGCCGGACGGGACGGTGAAGGAAGGGAAGAAGTGGGCGACCTCGCCGTTGGACGTCGCGAAGGAGATTTCGAAGAGCTTGGCGGCGAATGCGCTGATCTCTCAGGTCAATGGAGTTCTTTGGGACGCGACGAGGCCTTTGGAAGGCGATTGTGAGCTCAAGCTCTTCACGTTCGAGAACGATGAAGGGCGCGACACTTTCTGGCATTCTAGCGCTCACATTCTTGGACAGGTTGGGACACGAAACGTTTTCTTCTTTTTTTTTTTTTTTTGGTGTTTGAATTTTTAGCTTGATTTTAGAAGAAATGTGAGCGTTTTGGATTGTTGTTGTTGTTGATTAGGCACTAGAGATGGAGTACGGATGCAAGCTCTGCATTGGACCTTGTACCACCAGAGGAGAGGTATTTTACGAGATTATCAAATATTTAGCATGGATATTGGAATTTAATTTACAGTTACCTTTGTTGGAAGTTTGAATTTATTTGTATGTAGAAACCATGGTGCTCCTTACTAGTGAATTCTATCTCTTTTCCTAGTATGTGGAACTGTGTTTTTTAGGGTGTTTGGGAAGTGAGTTAGAACTGATAATTAAAACTGAAAGTACTGTAGCACGTGAGAGCTTTATATTATATAGCATACTATTGCTTTACGGTATAGCATGTGAGAGCTTTACATTTTTTGAGTTGGAATTGAGTTTGTCCAATACCATGAATGTTCTCTTCTCCTTTTTTGTTTTCTTCTTTAATTTCTAATTGGATTATCCTTAAATAATGTGGCTTGGATTATTATGTTGTATTGGTTTATTTGTTATTCCAACTGCTTTATCCATCTCTGCAATTTCTTATGAAGTACTAACATGTTATGGTTTTTTTTCCTTGGAAAATTTTGCCTATGTGATTACAGGGTTTCTATTATGATGCGTTTTATGGTGACTTGGGCTTAAATGAAGAACACTTCAAAAAAATTGACTCTGGGGCAAGCAAGGCTGTTAGGGTATTGTTCTTCTCTTGTTTAAAGAAAAAAAAGAAGAAAAACTGCAGTTTTGATGCTGTTATGTAGTTGAAACTGTGCCCAATTATCACGTTGCAATTTGCAAATATTCTGTTTAATGTTGCCATCACTGCTAGGGACAACATGTACAGTAGTAGTAGTTGCTCCCAGTTGTGTACGACTTTATTGCTTTTCCAATGAAAACGTAGTGACTAAGCTTAAGATGTAAGTGGTCAAAAATTTTAAGAAGGCTCTTTTGGTAAGAGCAAGTTGGTGAAGATTCTTTTTCTTCCCTTTTTCTTCCTCCAGGAAAAGCAGCCTTTTGAGCGTATTGAAGTATCAAGGGAACAAGCGCTTGAGATGTTTTCTGACAATAGCTTCAAGGCAAGTAAAGCTGCTGATTTTTGAGATTGCGTCGGACTAGTAATTGTTAGGTGTTTCTCCTACATGCATTTTATATTCTCATCTTTGTTTCCAATTTCTTATACGATTTAAGTCTTTTGGGCTATTTTTAGGTTGAGATTATCAATGATTTGCCAGCAGACAAAACTATCACAGTGTATAGATGTGGTCCATTGGTTGATTTATGTCGTGGACCTCATATACCTAATACATCCTTTGTGAAAGCATTTTCTTGTTTGAAGGTAGTGTGTTATTATCGTTTGTTGGGACTGAACAAACTAGCTTGTAAAATGCCTTTTAACACATTAAGTGGACCTGTAACATTTGTTTGTCTTAATTTATTGAATTTGTAACTCTAGGCTTCTTCAGCTTACTGGAGGGGTGACAAAGAACGTGAAAGTTTGCAAAGGGTTTACGGAATATCTTATCCTGATAAAAAAAGCTTGGAGGTGGTGTTCTTTCAGAGTTAGAAAGGGTTTGCTTGTCCCTGTTCTGTATCTTTTTTCGTGTGGTGTATATTCTCTCAATATTACTGTTTCCTATAGGACTATAAAAAATATCTGGAAGAAGCTAAAAAGTACGATCACAGGGTTTTGGGTACACAACAGGAGCTTTTCTTCTGTCATCCACTTAGGTAAATCCAAAATTCAATGCATGTGGCATTGTTTTATTAAAGGAGATTTTTCATCATGTTTATTCATGTTTTTTCTCTTTGTTTTGCTGTTTGATTCTTTTAGCCCGGGAAGTTGGTTCTTCCTTCCACATGGGACACGGATCTACAACAAACTAATGAATTTTATACGAAATCAATACAGAGAGAGGGGATACCAAGAGGTTCACAATCTTTGTTTGAGATGGAATGTCATGATATTCTTAACTTGTGCATGCCTAATTTACTTGTCACTTGCAGGTCATATCACCAAATATGTACAATATGCAATTATGGGAAACATCTGGTCATGCTGCAAATTACAAGGAGAATATGTTTGTATTTGAGGTGGTGTTCATATTTTTCTTTATATCTTGGTGTTTTCTGTGGGTTAATATTTACGATTTTTGGCTTCATTAATGTCCGTGTGTGTGGTAGCAAGGCATTGGTGGGCATTGTGTGTTGATGCACATTTGTCGATTTCAATTAGAAAATGCTAAATGCATTGCAAATATTTGTCATCTATCATGTTATTTCTTGAAATCGGAAAATGATTGTAAAAGTTCAATATACAGTGGGAGATAGACTCGTAATAATGATGTTAGGTTCCTCGTGCAGATTGAAAAGCAGGAATTTGGATTGAAACCAATGAATTGCCCAGGACATTGTTTGATGTTTCAACATAGAGTTCGATCTTATAGAGGTAAATTCGTTTTTCTCCAATCTTATGTTTTTGAAGAGTTTTTATTATTCCGTTTTGTTCTTTGTTTTTATTTTTTTATTTTTTTATTCATTTCGTTCAGTATATTCTGTATTTTTGTTAGATGGTCTTTTTGTTTCTCATGATTTGCATTTTAAAACGGAATTATTGTTTGCGTAGTTTTTTTTTCCTGGCCTATGTGAACTATCCTTATCTTTTCAATCTTCATTTTTGTTCGTAGAGCTTCCTCTCCGACTGGCTGACTTTGGGGTCTTGCATCGAAATGAGGCCAGTGGTGCTCTTTCCGGCCTAACACGTGTCCGGAGATTTCAGCAGGTATCAAACTAGACAGCAGGGTACCACTATGGAGCTCTCTCTTTAATATATTTTAGTTATGTCGTGGTTTCTAATTTGTTTCCTTGTTGTCATGGTTAAGCTACTATGTATATATGATTCTTTGTCTGATTTAAGTATTGGATCCAATTAATCTATTGTACTTCTGGATATTGTAATCTTGTCACTGTTTGCTGGAACAGATTGTATTCCATAATATCTGAAAATGGTGATTTCTTCTGACAAATTCAATTCCAAATACCTTACAGGATGACGCTCATATCTTTTGCAGGGA
>CAMOHE010053022.1:0-22689 GCA_946598075.1 Artocarpus hirsutus | reverse complement strand
ATGTTTGTATTTGAGGTGGTGTTCATATTTTTCTTTATATCTTGGTGTTTTCTGTGGGTTAATATTTACGATTTTTGGCTTCATTAATGTCCGTGTGTGTGGTAGCAAGGCATTGGTGGGCATCGTGTGTTGATGCACATTTGTCGATTTCAATTAGAAAATGCTAAATGCATTGCAAATATTTGTCATCTATCATGTTATTTCTTGAAATCGGAAAATGATTGTAAAAGTTCAATATACAGTGGGAGATAGACTCGTAATAATGATGTTAGGTTCCTCGTGCAGATTGAAAAGCAGGAATTTGGATTGAAACCAATGAATTGCCCAGGACATTGTTTGATGTTTCAACATAGAGTTCGATCTTATAGAGGTAAATTCGTTTTTCTCCAATCTTATGTTTTTGAAGAGTTTTTATTATTCCGTTTTGTTCTTTGTTTTTATTTTTTTATTTTTTTATTTACTATATGCGAAAAAAAATACTATAACATCCTTTTCACTGAGCATGTGTAATCAAACATTAGAAAATTCTATGTGGCTAATCTTTGAATGTACTATGTTTCATTAAGGAAATTGTTGCTTATTGAAGTTAGTGTCTCTTGATTGGTTGCTTTTGACTTGCATTTCGTTCAGTATATTCTGTATTTTTGTTAGATGGTCTTTTTGTTTCTCATGATTTGCATTTTAAAACGGAATTATTGTTTGCGTAGTTTTTTTTTCCTGGCCTATGTGAACTATCCTTATCTTTTCAATCTTCATTTTTGTTCGTAGAGCTTCCTCTCCGACTGGCTGACTTTGGGGTCTTGCATCGAAATGAGGCCAGTGGTGCTCTTACCGGCCTAACACGTGTCCGGAGATTTCAGCAGGTATCAAACTAGACAGCAGGGTACCACTATGGAGCTCTCTCTTTAATATATTTTAGTTATGTCGTGGTTTCTAATTTGTTTCCTTGTTGTCATGGTTAAGCTACTATGTATATATGATTCTTTGTCTGATTTAAGTATTGGATCCAATTAATCTATTGTACTTCTGGATATTGTAATCTTGTCACTGTTTGCTGGAACAGATTGTATTCCATAATATCTGAAAATGGTGATTTCTTCTGACAAATTCAATTCCAAATACCTTACAGGATGACGCTCATATCTTTTGCAGGGAATCTCAGGTGTGTCTAATTTAGTTAGCGTGCTAGAAGGTTGTTTAATTTTTCTATAGGCTTGGGGAAAAAAAAAGGCCTGCCTGCAAGACACTATTCTTCACGGTCGAATGACGTCAAAATTTTATAACTGTTGGTAGAGCTGTTTTTACTGTAGCATATGAGAGCTTTAAACTGTAGCAATAATTTATTTATTTATTTTACTGCAGCATGTGAGTGTTTTACACTGTTTATAATTGAGAAAGTGGTCTGGACTACTTTCTGCCAAACACCTTATAAGAAAAGTATTGCAGTTTAACTGAACAAAAATTGTGCCCATTCATAGCTTTTTTCTTTTTCTTCCCCTTACCCTAGCTGAGAATTTTCATAAAAGCTTTTAGTTGCTCATTCTTTTGTACTTTTCTGTTTCACTTTTCAGATAAAAGAAGAAGTGAGGGCTGCCTTGGAATTTATCAAATATTGTTATGATGTATTTGGCTTCACTTTTGATTTGAAGTTATCAACGGTATGGCATATAATCTGTGGTGTTTATTGCATGAACTTCTTTAGTCTATTAATTTTTATCATGAAAAAATAATTTAATTTTATAGTACTGATTTCCTGCAAATTAGTTGTTTGGCCTCCTAATTGTTCTATTAGGATTTATTTTTGATTTATTAAATACAAGGTGGTTTGAACGGGTACTTAGTAGCTCATCCATTCATAAAACTCTATTGCGGAATGATGATTACAGTATGTTCCCGTGGTTTATATGATAACTTTTATTTTTTTTTTTTTGGGAATTTTCCTTCTGCCACACCCTATAATCTTTGGAAGGTAGGAAACTATGACTTGTCATGTAGGTGCCCATAAGGAGGTTGGAACCCCAGCTCTTGTGGGAGCAAGCTACAGGATTGACCATTCCAACCAATAGCCCTTGGGTGTGGTTTATATAATAACTCAATATAATATTGTTTATTATTTGTCCTCTATTTGTCTTGCTGTTTACCTCTCTTCCCGTCTGCATGGTTTGCCTGCTCATGTTTGTCTGCAATTCGTCATACAAATATTCAATTTGTTTACTGGAATCTGTTATAGAGGCCAGAGAAATATCTTGGAGATTTGGCTACATGGGAGAAAGCTGAGGCTGCTCTTACAGAAGCACTGAATGAGTTTGGCAAACCCTGGCAGGTCTTTTTTTTTCCCTTGACGCGTCTGCGTACTCCTTAATGATAGCCCTGCTCTCTCTCTCTCTCTCTCTCTCTCTCTCTTTTTTGGTTTTTCTGCAAACTTTTTTTTTTTTTTTTTTTGGGTTGCACAGATAAATGAAGGGGATGGTGCATTTTATGGACCAAAGATAGACATCAGTGTATCTGATGCTTTAAAAAGGAAATTCCAATGTGCAACGTTACAGGTCTATGACAGCTCTTTTTTTTTTTTTTTTTTTGGGGTGGTTGCCATTTTGCCATCGGTTGTGGAACCATAATAGGTTCCGTTTATGGTTTTGGTTGCAGCTTGATTTCCAGCTTCCTGCTCGATTCGAGCTCTATTACTCAGCAGAGGATGAAGCAAAGAGGGAAGCACCTGTTATGATACACAGAGCCGTTTTAGGCTCTGTTGAACGGATGTTTGCTATACTGCTGGAACACTACAAAGGAAAATGGCCATTCTGGCTTAGCCCACGTCAGGCAATTGTTTGTCCTGTGTCGGAGAAATCCAAAGAATATGCATTAGAGGTAATTTTCTTTTGCACATCCTTTGGTTATGTTGTATTATTTCAGGTTTTGACTAAGCCATGATCCATCTGTATGTCTTTTTATTTTAATTTTCATGTCTTCGCACTAAGCAATTCACTGGTTCGAACTAACTTGGGCCTCGTGGTAGGTTGCTTCAGTTAAGCTTGAACATCCTATGAGCCCTTCTATTTCTTAGTGAGCCAAGTGTGGAACAAGGAAATATGTCTTACTTAGTCTTGTGCGAAACAATCTGGTAGTTTTTTTGTTTTGAGTATTAATCCTCAGCCATCCCCATCACCTGTCTGTATATTAGGAAAATTTATTTTGTTGATTGTAAATGTGGAGTCTTCATATTGGTTATCAGAATCAGTTGCTAGCTTTGGTAGTTGTGTTCCTTGAAGTTTTAAGTTGTGCCAGACTGGTGGACAGATCTTTTCTAGTGGCTAGTTCACATTCATTTCCCCTTTCTATCGCTATTCTTTTCCAATAGATTTAACGTTGTTTTCTTTTGTTGCATAATTTTAGGTAAGGGATCAGATTCATCAGGCTGGCTATTATGTTGATGTTGATATAACTGATAGAAAGATTCAGAAAAAGGTACGGATTCAAAAGCCATTCTTGTTATCATCATATTGCTGGTTCCTCTTCCTCATTTCCGCATTTATAATTTGGCCATGCGAGAACCTAGAAGTTATTTATTTCAAAAAATTACTGATCATGTTGGCTACTTGGCAGGTACGAGAAGCTCAGCTTGCATCATACAACTTTATTTTGGTTGTCGGTGAAGAGGAAACCAACAACGGACAGGTTCCTTCCATATCTTATTTGAGCTGTCATTCAAACTAGATCCTGGCTTGTTGTCTGGACTTTGTGTGTAGCTTGGTTTTACATTTGCTACAAAAGGCAACCTGAACCGTAAAATAATTGACACATTCACGATCCTTGCTTGCCATTGACATTGCCAATTGGATCACTCGTTAATCCTTGAGTCCTTATTTGCAGGTGAGCGTACGGCTGAGGAATTCATACGAGTACTCCTCAATGAGCATGGAGGGCTTACTGCAACACTTCAAGGAAGAAACAGAGGCCTATCATTGAGATTTCTTGGAAATGAATTTTAAGGATTCAATGCAGAGAGCCTGAACCTAAATGGGTTTATTTGATCTCATTGAAAAATGTTTTACCTCACTCCAATTGAAATGATGTGTACTGTATTGTATCCTTTTCTCATCTAACCTGCAGTTATATTTTTGTCATTTTTGTCTTCACCCAGGAAATTAATACTTCACAAGGTTTTATTTATTCTTTGTTTCCTTGTAAAGCTGCCCTTGTCAAGTATTTTTTTAGAGTGGGGACAAGTTTGCGTTTTTTATGCCACGCTAGCTTTCTGATTTTTTTTTTTTTGAATTCAAAGTTACTGCGGCTAGTCATGGTAAAAAGAGCTTAGCCAAACACAAAAAAGTGGCTCCAAACTAAGATTCGTCTTTTCCTAAATCACCGTGCAATTTTATGACTAGGAAAAGAGTCATGCCATGGTTCCTTATCGGAACAGCATACTGAAATCTTTATTTCACGACGTTAGTCACTAGCATGGATGTCAGTGGATCCACTGTCCTAGCTTAAGAATTCTCCCTAGGCAATTTCAATCTTTTTTTCTTTCCTTTGGCTGTTTGAGCGACGGCCAATCCTGTGATTTTCTTGTACTTTTTCCTGAAAATTCAAAGCTCCTTGAAGAATGTGGTTCGATCCAACATAATAGTAAAATTGGTTTGTATTACAATCTTATAGTTTGAACTGTAATTCCAGACAGACTATAAGGTTCTATCCAAAGGGCGTAAAACTAAAGCACTTCAAGGGTTTTTGGTCTAAACAGGAATTAACTTTGAAGAGACAAAAGACGCTCTTATTGGTGGCCCGTAGATGGAGGTGGAGCGGCCGTTCCTCGTTAGTCGTTACGTTGATTTCATGCCATTCATTTCCTTCTGTTAAAAGGCTTGAAAGGTATTTTTTAGTCTTAGGACTTTATTCCTTTATTAAACCACTAGCCGTGTCTTGAACACAACAATTCTGCACCTCTTGCCCTTCATGTCTCCGACACAACTTGTCCTTCCCAAACCCATTTATTGTTGGGCAGCCCATGCGCTACTTTTCCCATTAAAAGTTCTTTGGCCAATATTTTCTTTTAGCCTTGACAAAATTAATTTGGAAGCAAGCAAGTTTTCTTTTTTGGTTGGTTTTGTCGGGTAAAGATTGTTCATTCATTTATTTATTTGGGGTTAGATCATCTGGCTATTTGTTTTAGTAATTACTCCATTTTCTGCATCAAATAATTCCCAACCCGATTTCGACACGACCGCTTTGCACTCGTCTCCAACCATTGGATAACACTACTTAACAAGGCTGTACAAGAAGCACAAAGGATCAAAAAACGCGAACTTGACAAAGGCTTTTGATAAGCCAAACGAAACAAGAGTTCAACAATCCTTAAAATTATTGCATTTTTTGTGGAACCAAAGGTGAAATCTAGATCTATGAGATTCACCTTTTCCTGGTCATGAAACAGCTCACTCTTTCACCGCTTAAAGCAAATGGTCTTGTTATCCTCACCCTCAAATCTCTCCGTACGAAATTGTTCGATGTAACAGCACAATGATCGTCAGTAGAACATACCAAGTACAAATCACGTCATGTATATAAGAAGAAGAAGAAGAAGAATATCCTCAAGAATTATACGAGCTCACATGGTAAGGACTAGTAAGCCACAAGCCCACAACGACGACATCGACAGGCTTAGATCGAAATTAAGCTTCCCTAACAACGTTAGAATTAAACTCATCAACTTCTTAATCAATCAACTCCCTACTATATCAAGATTAATCTAACCCACATGGAAATGAGCTAAAATATATATCGATAATAATGCTTAATTGATTTATTAGAATCCGGTATTGGGTCCACTAGCACTGGCTACATTGCGATCTTGGTGATGCTGATGGAAACTATTGTATCGGTGGTATGACGACATTGAGCTGCTGCTCTCACCGCCTGATGCATCCTTCTCGCGCCTATAACACTCGCCGTGATCGTCATCCATCTCATCTTTGGCTACTTTCTCCATTCCCATGAACTCCAAAGGCCTTTGAAACTCATGTTGATGATGGCGATGCGTGGACGACATGATCAATGCCTCGTGTGTAGGAGGGGGAACCACGGAGGGGAGCTTGGAGAGGAGGGCTTCGAGGCTGCTCATGGAGGGAGTTATCTTGAATGCTATTTGGTTCATGTATTGATCGTGATGATGATCATGACGATAGAATTCATGCGGTTGGGGAGGTGCAATTAGGGATCCTTGGAAATGCCACGAGCATGCATCTGGAGTAGCGGGGTTATAACTCGAATCCATCTTGAAATTAGGGAACATTGGCGAGGATGATGGGTGTGGAAGAAGCACCCCCGGGATGCTTTCTATGTAGCTAAACTTCTTCCTTAGGAGAACAACATAGCTCAAGTCTTCAATCACCTTCAATATTATTTATTGTACAAGAACATGTTACTATGTACAATGGATTTATATATATATAGAGAGAGAGAGATTAGGTGAAGAAAATGGAAATTAAGAGCAGACCTTGTGGATGGCTCCTAACTGAACAACCCCCTCTCTCACTGCTATGAGGGCTATGGTCTGCAGCGTATTACATATATTTGGATCAAAACAAGAGAATTAGTAGTCTATATAAATAAATATGTATATATTTATAATAGTAGTTTGTTTGCTAACTAACCTTTATTCCAGACTGAAACTGGGCTTCCCATGTCCTAGGATGCTAATAAAAGACAAAGAAATTGAATAAAAACACCATCAAAGTAATAAAAAAAAATCATATATAGACATATTCCTTCAAAGACATGATATCATGAGTTGGATGTATACAACTTGTGTGACGAAGAAGACACATAATTAGTGCAAACAAAAAACATAATTAAGAAATTTTGAGAGAAAAATGACTAATTAATTGAATTTAATTTATTATACCGAGTCGGCCGAGTTGTGCCATGCTGACAAGAAGTTGATCTCTTGAACATTAGGTTCCTTGTATATCCATTTATGACTATGATCCGCAGCCACTTTTCCTATCAAACTGCACAAAACAAAAATTAATTAAAATTACTAAATTAGCCCTCCTTTGTATCTAAATTTACAAGCAAAAACAAACCTAGGGCTAACTATGCAAGATTTTGTACACACATACCCTTCTCCATAGTTGTAGATCTCATGGGACATCTTGAAGAAAAGCTCAGGCTGAAGCCCTTGGTAGCGCTGAAACTGGCAATGGTGATCACACGGTGATGTTGATGATGATGAGTTGCCAAAAAGCGACATCGGATCACCGACGTTCATCTCTGTCCCTCCTGCTGCCGGTGTTGTTGTTGACGACGATGATGATATTGATGACGATGAGGCAGCAAAATTGCAGAACCCATCTTCCCACACTAATATCCTGCCACTTTTCATTATATGTCACTCAAAAACACCAACACGCAATTTCACATTTACAATACACACACACACACACACACGCATATATATATATATATTTTGTGTCGTACGTATATATTACCAGTTTCTTCTGTTGCCTCTTGACCTGTCGTAAGCTCCATGACCTTCCCATCTGTTATGTATTTCATTTTTTTTAATTGAAGAAAAACAAGAAAATTAAAGACAAATTAATGAAGCTTAGAAGAACTTATCAGAATTATATACATGGAAGATTTTAATGTTGATTCTGCTTACTTGGGTGGAGGATAATTTCTGGGGAGGATTCTCCAGAAGACAGCATAAACCCACTGAGAGTTTTCATGAATGCACAAGCTTCTCAGGGTGTGTTGAAGAAGATGAGTCACCGTTAGCGGGCTTAGTTGTTCTTCCATCTTTTCTACTACTTCGATCAAAAATCTATGCTACAATTTTATTATTATTTTTTCCCTTCGATATCTCTCTATAAATTTCAGTAAAAACGAACATACTATATCACCCCTTTCTATATAATAAGCTAGCAGCTTGTATTTGTAATAGCTCCAGCCTACCCACACGGAAAAACACATAAATATCTCTCTTTTGTTACTTTTTTTTTTTAATTAATGTGAAGAGATAAAAAACCATGCTTTTGGTTTTTCACCATTTTTTTTCCTCCTTCGGCCCCACAATGTATTATTTTCTTCCGACTTCTCCACGGTCTCTTATTTATTATTATTATTATTTTTTTTTATTTTCAATCCGTCCATACATATATATACAAATTAATTAAATTTACCAATCGGCAAGCAGTACTGTTGGTAATTTTTTCTCATTTCCTTGTTATGCATATTCTGATAGTACATCATTGCTGTGGAGAAGTGGCTTCGTTTCTTTGATGACCCGTATCTTTCTTTTCTGACCCGATAATTTTGTATAGTACCGTTCTGGTTTTGAGCCGAGACACGCAGGAATTCATATTATTTACCTCCTAATTTCAGACTCACAAAAGCAAAATTTATTAACCTTCTGATCCATTATTTTATAAATTATAATCACTTCCAAGAAGTTTAGTTTGATCTAGAAATATGCATACTTCATTACTTGTAAAGAATTGTGACCATTTGTTGGATTTTTATAAGATTTATCAAATAATTTGCATATTTATATTGCATAGTATATTTATATTTTGTTTATGTTGTTGTTTTGATTAGCATTGTTATTTTATTTACTAATTGGTACCCACTTCATCAGTTAAAGCCAAAAACCTAAAAATAAAATAAAATAAAAGCAAGGTTCAGAAATAAAGTGCTAAACCTTTGTTCTCTAATTATAAGCTATAGGGTCAGTGTATTAAAACCTACATAGGATGTGTTAATTAATTAACCCTGTGGATGTATGTGTGCCAAGGCATTAAAATGCCATGTCTCATGTATATATCGTTTAACAATTCGACCTAGTTTACAAAAGTTTTATCGCTTTCATACTTTCTAAACACGGCTTACTTACGTGTAATATTATAGGGTTTGTCTGTAATTTTTTTATATTTGTTGAGATATATGAAAATTTAATATATAAATATATATACACACATACGGCACGCGAGCCTTTACTTCTTCATGATCAATTTCTTTAGTTTGAAGCACATTAATAATTTGTATATATATATATATATATATATTTATATGTTGCACTTCTTTGACAGATCTACAGACTGAATGATCATCAGCAAAAACACCAAAAGCTTACATGATTTCTCACTCATTTTTCTGACTCATGCATTAAAGTTCAATCCATAGCTAGCTATAAGCATATATACTTCTTTAACAGTTAATTAGAAAGAGAAAAATAACAATAAAAAAACTGCTTTTCATTGGGCAGTAAAGATCAACCAAGGGAAGAGAGCAAACCCCATAAACAAAACTTTAAAACGTCCAAAACTGAGTACTACCGTATTACATGGGGAGACATGTAAAAGTGTACTTTCCTAGTAGTCGGTCACAGTCTCTGAATTATTCAGAACAAGGCAAAAAATAATAATAATAATAATAATATTAATTATAATACCAGAAACCAAAAACAACATTGGTAATATATACATACTATTATATATATATACATACTATTATGTATGTATGTATGTATATATAAATATATATAGTTCTTCACTTGTTTGCTCTCTCTGTCTTCTCTATAAACAACATGATGACCAAAGGAGCTTTCAGTGCTTTCATTTCCCCACCTCCTGACAACCCAGAAAATTTTTGACAGAGCATTATACTGTCTCTTTGACCGTCTGTTTATTCAAGAAATTGTCCTCTCAATATTAGTACTAGCTAGCTACTGCAGACAGTAAATGTATGTATATATATAATATGGTAATTTCTCGGTATAAACGAAAGAGATATTCATCACTTAATATCTGTCTTTATATCGTTACAATTATAAAAAAAATAATTTTGACCGGACCACCGGTCCGCAGATGATATATGTAAGTCATATTGTATGTAAAATTCACAATAATAACCCAAACAGTTGCCACACTTCATTTCTTGATGGTGACAGACCACATATTTTGCTTGTGTGCATTATTTTCTCTTTGGCTTCTTCTTATATGAAGGCAACCCCCACAACGTGTCTGTATGTGAAGAGAGAGAGAGAGAGAGAGAGAGAGAGAGTAGTGTCATAAATGGGGTTCTGTTATTGTAGCTTGAAATCTTATAGTTCACGAATGTGCAATCCCTTTTAGACAAAGGAAAATATATGTATATATATATACACACACACATATATATGGGAAATATCTGAGACAAGGTCTGTGGAAGTGACGTAAGCAAAAAGGATTGTACGCTAGGGCAAAATATTAAATGAGCTTTGGATTCTACTGATGGTTGTGACGGTTCTGATGGGTATATTATAATATAATATTTATAGTTTTCCTTTTTTTAATCGGAGATGAGAAATTCAATTGTACACCGTGACAAAATTAAAAATAAAACTACCGCTGGATTATTTCTACTACTACTTTTGTATTCTATTGTTATTACTACTATTTATTACTTTTTTATATTTGTCATTGACAAGGAAAAAAAAAAAAAGAAATGAAGAGAAGTTGGTATGGGACGAAAGAATGGCACAATAGTCTTGGTCAAGATAATTGGTGTTGAACAATGCCCCATCCCTTTCTTTCATTAAGGAAGTGGAATCTCTGCTCTTCCTATCCTTCCCCTTGTCCCTTTTGATATTCTAAAACCATCCAATCTCTCAGAAGCAAAGTTAAATTTATACTAAAAAAAATTTGGAAAAAAAAAGTATATGACATGTGACATTCTTTAATATCGATAATGGGACAATAAGACATAGTATCTAGTAATGCATAGCCTAAAGCAGGCAAAATCTTTCATCTCCACCCCCCTCAACTCTATTATTATATTTAGAGAAAATGGAGGTATGGAAGCAAAGAATGGAAGAAGAGTTCGATTTGATATTGCAACACCTAGAATTTAATAAAGCAAGATTAGTAAATGAAATGGTGAATTAGTGTGCCATGACGTAATTTAAACATAATTTAACTATTTTGTGACATTTTCAAAATAAAGTTACTTTCAATCATTTTAACCACTTTTAATTATTTTTATTTGTCATGTTGGATTTTTAAACAAAACAATTTGTCAAGTGTTCAATATATCTCTTTTGGAAAACCATGTGTTGAAACATAGTTTTCACTCTACAAAACCACCTTTTTTTTTTCTATTTATTCTTCTCTCCCCCTCCTTTTCTTCACTCATTGTCCCTCTCGCTCTTTCAGCTCTCTCTCTCTGTGCATTTCACTATCTCTTTCTCTCTCTTTGATTCAAAATTTTGAAACTCAAGCTTCAATTCTTAGTTGGATTGGAGGTCTAGGAACGTGATTGAGCTTCCACAAACTTGATTTCTAGCTTGGATTTAAGGTTAGTTTAACTTTTTTCAAAAATTTCAAATTTTGTCTTAAACTTTGATTTTCCTTTGAATGTGGAAATTTGAGTTTGATTTAGCTTAGGAAACCTTGAATCTAAGTTAGTGGATTCAAATTATCTAGAATCTAGGTTTGATTTGATGAAAATTGGATTGAATCAAGTTTTTCCTTCTTTTTTTTCTATTTTTCTCCATTTTTGGATTTCTTTGAAATTTTCTATATAAATCTTGTTTAAATATGTTTAAAAGTGTTCTAGTATGATTTTCTATCATTTATGATCATTATACATATCTAGGAACTGAGAAAATAGGCCAAAAATGAAGATTTGACCTCGGGGAGGCCGAGGCTTGAATATGAAAATTTTTAAATTTTTTCAATTCGACAGGCCAGATTTATGAGTTCGGTATGCTGAACTCGTATTGTCAGTAGGCTGAACCTAGAACAATTCAGTAGGCCAGTCCCAAATGGCCAGTAGTAGTTTGACCGACCGGACCAGAGGGTTTGGAAGGCTGATCAGACTTTGTAAAATTTGTAATTTTTTATCGATTTTTACTATTTAAAACTATAGATAGGAACCTTAGCCTTATGACATGATTTTGTGAATCTAAATGGCACACTAAGTTACCATAAGATAGTATAATTGTGTAGAATATCTTAAGCTAGATGTTGACAGATCTAGTTTCTGTTTAAGGTTGTTCGTGATTTCATAAAGCTAACTTATAGCAAGTCAAAATCATAGTGCTGAGTCGCAATGCAGAGTATCAAGCTAGGACTTCTACCCATTTTCTTTGGTAACTAGGTTTTTAAATAGTTTTGGCCTCAAAAAGATTCTTTCGAAATATTTTCAATGAATGACCAAAAAGGGCCTTGGCCACAGAACAATTTCTTTCAAAAAGATTTCTTTCCAAAATGATTCTTACAAAATGGTTTCTTTTAAAATGAGTTTCAAGAAAATGATTGAGATGAACTTCTTAGTATTTTTCATTACTTGCTGAAGAATGAATGATCATAATGACTCAAATAATAAACGTAATGAGAATATCTGGTAAATGAGAAATGATAATGATATGACATCGGACGTGTCGGTTAGTACTATCCGGAATGCTAAAATAGAGCATGATGCCATATACAGAGATCAGGTCATGGGGAGCACGACCTTGAGGGCAGGTCCCGAAATCCAACTGAGCCAGTACAGTGGTGATAGTATGGCTTTGCCAAAGAGCTATTTAATAAAAATAATTCTAGATGAATAAGGATTCTAAAGGTAAGGATGAATTTAAATATGTTTTATTTATCTACATAAAATTTTGGGACTTATTTTCAAATATGAGAATTTATGTCTAGAACTAATGTTTTCTAAACTTAGCCTTACTGAGCCTTCCGCTCACATTTCATTTCTTGTTGTTAAAAAATTTCCCCTAGGTGGATTGCAGCTTAAGATTGATTAGGAGGCGACAGGACAAACACGTGAGTTATAAGAGTTTTGTTTTGATTACTTCTTCATTTTAATCAAGGCATGTACTATTTAAATTTTTATTTCTCATATTAGACTGTGATTGTAATTTTTTATTGTCAATACTATGTGTGTGCACTAATGTAGGTCTAGCGGGGCCCGGTTTATGTTCTTTTCTCCTTGCTATTTTATTTTATGATTAAATGTTTCAAAATAACGATAATTGTTTTAAAAATGTTTTAAACTATCATGTTTTTCAAAATAACCCAAAACATTTAATTGGGGATTTTAATAAAAAAATTTGGTTTAATTAACCTAATTAATCCACCACGTCACGTTCTTCGGGGCATCACGGATATATTGTTTTGGAATGTTTTGATTTTGCGTTAGATTATATTTTACATATATTATGCATGGTCACGTTCAAGATTTGTTAAGGATAAAGACGTAAGGTTAGATTGCCTTTTTTGTCCTGATTTCCAAAGAAACGGAAACATTTTATAGGGTTGGTTAATTAGTAAGTAAATGAGTGATGTCCACGGATCTAATTTCAGTGTATTTTTTTTCTCCTCGGAGTGATGAAATGTCTTATCCACTTAACAAGATGATTTGTTTTGACATTGATAATATACCTATCTCTATCTCTATCTATATCTATATCTATATCTATATACACATATATATATATATATATATATATCATATTCAAGTGTTTGATATATCCACGTTTCCCAACGCCTGTCTGAATAGTTTTTTTCTGTTGAGATTGAGGGAGAGAGGTGTTTTTAAGAGCACCCCTTTTCTTTGTTCGTTATCTGGAAAATCGAATGCATGACTCGTAATTCTTTCGTTATGTCTGCATTCATGAATGCATGTCAATTCACAATCATTCATAGGTATGTAGAGAGATCACGGATGCCCATGTAGAGAGATCACGGATGCCCTTCTTCATAATAAATGTATACATGTGTCTTGTGTAAATGTTTCATATTATGATTCATGTATTTGTGTTTTTTTTTTTTTTACCAATTCGGAAACAGATGTTTTAAGTACGTTAATTTGCATAATCTTTGGGTGTTTATACGGTAGGACTTTTTATCAATAATGTATATTTTTAAGAATAAAAAGTATACAAAAAATAGATTGTTTTTGATACGTATCTAACGCAATGTTTTTTTTTTGAATGTTTTACCATTAAAATTCCCATAACTTTTTCTCAAAAACAAAAGTAACTTTTATAAATGTGCTTGAAAAAAATATAAGAAGAAAACCATTATCTATGAGTCGGTTTCTCCTTTGCTCACAAATTAGTAAAAAGTGATGTCTTTATACACACACTAGGCATAAGTGGCAAGTTGGCTTTTAAATGAAGCATTTTTTTTCGGCTATTTATCCATAGATGACTTGGACACTTCTCAGGAAGAGTTTTCAAATGAGTTGTTTTTAGTAGCGCATAATTGAGATGGAAAGGGAAAATGATGGAGATTTTTGGAGGAGAAAATAAGCAAGGTCAAAAAAGGGAGGGTTGGAAAAGGGAAAAACAAGTTGGAAAATTGTATATCAAATTAGTTAAGCGCGCACTTACACAAAGAATTCTAACTTTCCCTTTGCAGAGAAAAACTCAATGGCATCACGTGAATAATTATTAGAGTGTTTAACTACTTCACTTCCGACTCATTAGTTATGCCTCAAACAATATAAAACTCTATTATGCTACAGTGTAAAAGCAAAACTATACTATAGTGTAAAGCTTTCATATTTTATATTACTTTTAGTTCCAACTCTCATTTCTAACTTACTTCCCAAACACCCAATAAAGTAATTTCTAGTCACCATTTTATGCCTTGAAAAAGTCATTGCGTTCACATCCATGATCAATAAAGAAAAGGAAAAAAAGAAAAAGAAAAGGGACTAAAAGGAAAGATCATGTCCTTTTTTGAAGAGCGCCTTTCCCTGCTGTAAAAATTAACAAGTCTTTTCTCTCAACCCAACTTTTCCATACCATCAATGAAGCAAAAATCACTCCATGTATATACGAAGATATTCCTCTCCAAAATTATGCTAACAAAGCTAATATGAAGACCCCCTTAATGTCATTGTACTCGTTACATTTGGCTGACCAGACTTCATTTACATCTACCCCCACATATGTAGTTTTGGGTTATTGATATTGTTAGCCTTAATCTTTAAACTTTTGCAAGTAACTCTTTTAACTTTTGTTTTATAGGAGCTTTGATTACTAACACTAAAATTGACTACCAATTTCCCAAATTTAACATAGATAATTAATCCTATCCGAACTGAATTATAAAGATAAAATGATGAAGTTTTTAATTGGTTTTTATAATAGAAAGAGGATTTTTTTCATGTAATGTAATTATTTCTATAACGCTCCAAGTTATTACAAGACATACACATGATTGTTTTCGTTAAATTATAGAAAACCATCTTCAATTTTATAGTCAAAGATCAAAATTGTTTAAAAAAAGGAAAATTTATAGAGTAATATATCAAAATTGAAAGATCAAAATCAAAGTATCATTATGTTCATAATATTAAGAGACTAATAATAGTTTTTTTCTACGATATGCGCCAACTAAGACTGTAATCCTTGTTACTGCAAACCATCGGGAATCAAATTCTACATTATTCGCATAATTACTCAGCCAAATATATATATATATTGCATATATATAATATATGGCACAAATTTAAAAAAGGTCAAAAAAAAAAAGGAGGAAAGTTGTTATTCTGAGCAATTATTCCTACTTCATAGTCAGAGAAAGATACCTCTTTTTGGTTATGTTATGGTCAAATGGACAGTGATTTATCAGAGTGGCAAGCTTATTAGTCAATCTAGTGAGCGATCCAGATTATTATAAGTGCCCACCAAACCTTACAGCACTTACAGCATGTGCATGCACAAATAAGTTGGACAAAAACAATTATGATAGTTTAACAATGTGCTCTATATATGTGTGTGTGTGTATATATATCTGTCTCTATAAATCTACAACTACAAGGGCCTTTGTAAAGATTTATGCAAAAGCTTCTGTAATATCAACATCCCTTTCACTGTCGTCATCCATGAACATCATATAACAAAGTGGAATTGGACAACCAAGACACAACTAATTTACACTGGTCCACTTATGTGCTGTAATCATATCCTTAAATCAAATGGTTTCTGAATAAAATTGCTCTTCACAATTATTGGTTGCCCAACATACGTCATGTCTTAGTATTGATCATTTGATCATAATGTGTCATTAGTTTAACTTGACAACAAAGGAGACATATTATTTAATTTAATTGTTTATTAAAGGACCCACCCCAGAAAATTAATATATAATAAACGCATATATTATGCTTTGGTCGATGATGGGAAACTGGAAACAGATCTAGAATGTTCCATAATATGTTGGGAATTAAGTGTTGGAGCAGGGGATTAATGATTAGGTGGTTATTATTATTATTATTATTATTATTATTATTATTATTATTATTATTATTAATTTTATTTTTATTTTATTTTATTTATTAAAAGGGAATGTGTGTGTTATGATTGCAGGACCAGTTGAGTTTGTGTTATGTGTGTGTTGAAATGTGTGTTATTATTATATTATGCTTTGGTTGATGATGGGAAACTGGAAACAGATCTAGAATGTTCCATAATATGTTGGGAATTAAGTGTTGAAGCAGGGGATTAATCATTAGGTGGTTATTATTATTATTATTATTATTATTATTATTATTATTAATTTTATTTTATTTATTAAAAGGGAAATGTGTGTGATATGATTGCAGGAGCAGTTAAGTGGGGCTTGGGGAAGGCTTTTGATGATGTTAGGTTCTTTAGCAAACAGAAGTATTGAGAAGGACTTAAAATACAATCATAAAGAGATGGAATGGGCATCTCTCAAAAGACCCCTTGTAATTGAGGACAACAATGTGACTCAGATATTTGGGGTACGTTGAGATAGGGACTTGTTGAATCAAATCACACACAAAAAAGTGCCCCCTCTTCTATCTCCCCTTTATATATATATATATATATATATGTATGTATGTATGTATGTATATGTATATGTATATGTATATGTATATATTATAACATAACTCTCTCTCTCTCTCTCTCTCTCTCTCTTAGCTAAAGCTACGAGGAAACCATGCTTGCATTTGATCCTAACAACCAATTATATCATGTCTAAAAAGTGTCATTATTCTTTCCAGACAGGCTATAGTGCTTCATTCATATTTATTTAATTTAATTATTAAATATATTTGATACTATTGATGGAAACTCTTTACAGTTGGGATTGACCCATATAAGCATGGCCATAGTGCAAGTGAGATGCTTTTCTCTCTTTCTTTTTTCGTCGTTTGTTTTCTGCTTCGGCTTTCAGAAAAGAAGAGAAAAACAGGTTTATCTTAGACAACAAATTATGAGGAATAGATTTCTACCACGTTCTTAAACTGTTCTTTTGCATTCTTTCTTATCTCTTTATTTTCTTCTCTTTTTTTTTTGGTTTTTAAGAGTTTGGGATTGATTAGATTCTTTTCGTGCCATCCTCTGGCAAATCAGGCAAGGGCAATATATTGGGTCCCAAATTGTTGTATTTTGATGATTTCTATGGACTCATTTTTACGTGATAAACATGGTACTTTCTTTCCGGTAGTCCTGTCTTGAGCTTGTGGTACGGTACATCCTACCGAGCCCTTAAATTAGTGGGCCATGGCCCAAAGCACAAATGGCCCCCACATCCACAACCAACTATCCGCATTCTACAATGCCCACGGTATGGGCCCACTGGGGGGAATGTAATGCAGCGTTGGATAACAGTTTTTCACAACCTTCAAGCAAACTGAAATAATATGTATTGTTTTTGAATTCCATTCGTTCCAATTATGCAGTTTTTTCTCTTCTCCAAAGTACAAATACATTAGGCCTTATGTGATTTTCAAACACCATATATCATGCCTTTCACCTAATGTTTGAATTCCACTATCTGCTTCAAGTACCCGGAAGAATTCATGCATAGAACAACACATCCCCTTTTTAGTATTGTTATTGATAGATGTGAATTTTGTGTATGATATATAAAAGGACGGTTTGGTATTTTCTCCAAGAACAAGTCCGAAAAGGCTGATGTTGAAGAAGCAACGGATGAAACACATTTGAGTCCAAAACTAGATGGTTCTCCCATAATATATCAGGGCGCAACAATTGATTAGACATTAAGGGATAAAGATTTTTTAATGTGCTACGAGAGTGGTTCCATATCTAGTTACCAAAAGCTTAAACTAGAAGAAGATGGATTGACGAATGACATACATCATTTAACTCATATGTCACTTTTGTGTACAATATTTAGCAGGACAATTTAATATTTTTCTTCACTAACATATCCAAACCGACTGACGTAGAAAGATCAGCAAATGAGTAATGATTAGGAGTGAAATGCCTATCGAACCCAAAACTAGTCCGTTCTTTTCGAAATGTGTTGAGCCACGACAGTTGGCTATACATTAGATGTAATAAACTAATTCATTGTGCGTTGCGAAAGAGGTATCAAATCTTTTTATTAAAAGCTTCTTATGTTAGTTCTGAAACAATGTCCAAAAATTCAATCCAATGAATGACTAAAGGGGAACTCTCACATTGAACCATGCATACAACAAAAGTGTCTTCAATAGGAAGCAGTAATGTTTATGAATTGGAAGCCAGTGTTAGGGCACTATCAAAAAGTGAGGAGCGCCCAACCAACAGAAGGTAACAACAGGGAACCAAAGCCATGCCCAAATCATATTAAGAATTGGGGGACCCCCATATAGTACGCTATGTGATGAGACCAATAGCTTTTTCTTTTCTTTTATTTTACATCATTAGTCAGTGAATGAATGAAAGAAAGATAGAAAGAAAGAGCGGGGCTAACGTAGCAGCCCAATGGGTTGCAATGAGCAGTCTCTCTCTTTCTCTCTCTATGTTTCATCTCTCTGCTGCTGCTGCTGCTGCTGGTGGCCAGTGGTCAGTAAGTGGCGACCTCAAAGTGGGGTGGTAGATCAACGTGTACTTCTAAAAGGACAACAACCCTTTGTGGAGGCACACCAGTCACCAGTCATCACAGCAACTTTATTCCCACATCCCTGGCGTGTGACTTACACTTTTTTTCACTCGCCACATGGCGTCTTCCCATTGGCTGCCTCCACTTAGGCCTTACCTTCCTTTCCTTATAGATTATCTTTTGGTGGGCATGTAATAATTTCTGTGTTGGGTTCTACTTAGACAACTTTAATACACATCCTTGGATATAGAATAATAATGAAAATGATTAGCTTCTTGTTTGCTTTTGATCAGAAAACTTGGTTTCTAAACCAATACAGCACTTAATTTTCTGCTTAATTATGGTGCAAATATGTGTAATCCAAGGTAATATTTGCTCTTATTCTTTATGTCCAAGTAAAAGTGAAATATATATATTTATATTTTACATCATTTCAATTGACTGCACTGGTATACTGGAGTTAATGGCGGTTTTCTTATCCAGTTTTTACCATCTAGACAAATGAGGAAAAAGAAATAAAGATCTTTTACCCCGACTGACCAAGTGTAAGCCTACTCTCTTTGCATTATTGATGACAGAATGAAATGTATGATTTTTACTATATCAGCTGAATTATGTTTGCCATTGTTGGGTGCAACAGAAATTGTCGCTGGTAAAATGTATTCTACTTTAACTATAAACTGAGCTTTGGTAAATGACATCAGAAGACAGTATATTGTAAAAAACCTCATTTTCTTATGTAGTTCTCTTCACCTAGGAAAGAAGCTTATTGCAAGAAAAAAATTTATGTTCTTCGGTGCATCAATTTTATTTAATTTTTTTTATAAATAACTTATTTATAGTCAAAAATGGAGGCACGGATTAATCATGTGGCTCTCCTCTAACGATATGAAGCACCCTCCAATAATTTGATATACCCTTTGACATCACTAAATCATCGTTAACAAGTGAGTGGATCCCCACCATCTGATGGATGCCTTTCAATGGATTGTTATGTGGAAAAGCAGAAAAATGATTGTACAAGAGGTCAAGCCACAGCTAGTGGAGGCAGAGCGGTTTTAAAAGAGCCTAACTAGGCCCTCCCAAATCTAAGGAGCAATTACAAAATAACTCACAATATTGAAGAGTATCAAACAATTAGAGTTGGTTCAATTTTGTGTGTTTTGCGATCTAAACTTGCATGTTGACTCCTAAAATTCACCTAAATTTATTTTCTAAATTGGGAGAGACAGATTAGAAAAAAAAAAAAAAAAAATTTGGGAGAGACAAATTTGTTATTTGGTTAATGATAAGAACCAGAATCCAATTGGCTTGTAAACTACATATGTAACTGATAATCAGATAAAGTTTTCAGTCTCTGCTATGCGTCTACTCCCGTATAACTAACTTGAAGCCTTAAATGGACATGTTAAGATGACACAAACAGCAAGAATAAGAAGCAGGATCAGCATATGACAAAACCTAGAAATACCATTTTCTAATATGACTTCATAGATATCAGTGCTAATCAGAAAGGTGCAGTGAATCTATAGCCTAGGGTATTTTTCTTCTTTAACTGGCCCAAAGGATAGTACAGTCAGAGAGGTCATTCAGAACTTTTAGGACCACCTTTGAGACCATGTTGGTCCAGAGTCTAAGCCCTCTAATTAAAGCCCACTACATATGCCAATATGTGTGCTTGTCCATAATCGAGGATGTCGTATTGGCGTACAATGGTTGCAATAAAATTGTGGAAGTAAAATGGACTTGTAATGTGATTCACAGCATTTTTGCATGCATGGGCTTGTAGCTAGAAGGGGACACTTCAATCTATGTCCAGCACACCGATATAGTGCCTTTATATACATAAACGTAAATTCAGGGACAGGTGCAGAAAAATTAGTCACAGACTGAAGATGTGACTGAACTAATAAGGTGGAGACAATTAAAAGGTATTAAAATTTTAGTAGGGACGAAATACAATTTTAAATAAGGCAGAATAAAATTTTAAACGGATAAATTTAAAAGAGAGAAAAAAAATCAAAGGGATGGTTGCCTGTCTTCATCCATTGGTGACCCTGTCCACATGTATATTAGTATAAAGAGCTCTTACACCAACACTCTTTCAATGTATTTTACCTATTTTTACAAAGACACAACAAGAAAACGGCATTAATCCTAAACTGTGGGTCTAGTATAGAAAAGTAGAGGCAAAAGTTATCGAATTGAAAGCGTATATGCCAATCCTGTTTGTTAGTGACACTGACAGCAAACAAACACGTGCATTTGTAACTAAAACCTTAATTTGGTAACGGAAGATCAAAGTATTGATTTCAGGGGTTGTTTTTCCGAAGCTGAGAAGAAATTATTGCCTAATTATGTGCTTTGCACAAGTAAGAAAGAGTTGAAATATGTTGTCTCAATAGCCTGTCTTCTTTGTAATCCCACTAATTAAGGTTTTTTACATGGTCTAATTGAGGTCTTGAGCACATAATTGGGTAACTTCACTCGATATTTAAAGATACGTTTCTTCTAACTTAAAATTCAGATGATATGACAATTCTTGATTAGTGAGACAGAATTTAAGACACAAGTGCTTTGCCTCATTTTATTTTTTATTTTTTATTTTTTTGACAAAGAATATTGTGGTGGTTCATTTTACTTGCATTTGCTATCCAAAATCCTTTAAGAACTCAGAAGCACATTTAGTGATAATTACCATGCATCACATGACTTTTTCCTGTCAAAGAACATCTTTCCTTCGCTTAGAACCAAAAAGGTCCGTCCATTTAACCTCACTAACATCACTGCAGCTAAAAGAAAGGCAAAGCCAAAATAATTAGCAGAGACGGGGTGTGACTGAACTAATAAAGTTTGAAATATAAAGAGATGTAGAATTTTAAAATGAGTAAAATACAATTTTAAAGGAGGTGGCAAAATATAATTTGTCAGGAGACGACCGTCCACCCTAGTCCTGGATGGTTCCCCTTAATGATACGATGGTTTCTGGTTCAGATTTAGATTTATCCAAACGTTGAGTTTTCTAGCAAACTGTAACTTACTGCCCTTTTTTTCTTGTTAGTTTTCATGTTACTTATAACTCCGTCTTAAAGTCCTTGATCCTTGTTTTCATGCTCTATGTTTTTAATGTTAATATCTTCGTAATTTTTGTAATTTGTTCTTTGAGCTTTGTACAGTTGTTCTGCAATTTTGATGTGATATCAATGATTTAGTTCTGCAACACTTAACACTGTCTTCAAATCACATTCCAGCTTCAATATTGGCCATTTCAAAAATCGTGGAAATAACCTTTCTCTGTCTTTGAAACAATGTAGGGACTAGTTAGGAATGCATTCCCTTTAAGCACATGCGTCCCACTCTAAAGCTTAGTTTCAGATTGTTGTGCTTTTAAAAGAAATTTTGTGTAGTTTTTTCTTATAATAAAAGTAGATCACATCGTACAAAAAAGACGAGTTCTTTAAATAATTGTAACATGATGTGGGCGCAAAATAATAGTACTTCTAGACATTTTTACTAAATAGGTTACTTGCATTGTATCATTTGCAGACTTTGGGGACCTTAAAAAAAAATATCAAACCAGTCCTATGTGTCAATGTTCAAGCCTCCGACGCTTGTTGTTGTGGATGTTATTGATTTGGTTTTTCCCGGAAAAACTCTGTTTCTTGGAAGGTCCTCAATCTATGTAAACAACATGTATAATTTTTTTCCCCATGTATTCACCCATTACCGAGTTATCTTCCTCTGCCATTGAGTTCTTGATTAGATTTGATCGGAATTTTTACTACGAGGATGGTGAAGAAGGAATATTGGAATCATCAATTGAAAACGTCCCCTT
>CAMOHE010053021.1:20712-52781 GCA_946598075.1 Artocarpus hirsutus | reverse complement strand
AATCTTGAAAAATAGAAAAACTTTAAGTTTTAAAATCTAACCTCGAATCAAGGCTTGAAAACGTTGTTTTTGTTATTGAATCTTGTTCCCGAGCCTTCGATCTCCTAGCCCGAAGCTTGAAAACAAAATTTGTTTCAAAATTTTGAGAGATTGAGAGAGAGAATGAGAGTGAACCGAGAGAAGGGAAGAGAAGAGAGAGAGAGTGAATGGGAGAAATGAGGAGAGAGAGAGAGAGAAAGTGAAATAAATAGAAGAAGAGAGAGAAAAGTAGCTGCACAAAGCTGTGAGCAACTACACACTGTTTTCAAATCAAATTATTTTATTAAAACTTAAATTAACAATCAAAAACAATTTAGAACAATTAAAAATCATCAAAAGTAATTAACACAAGGTTTCCACAAAGTAATCAAATTAAGTTCAAAACACTCATCATGGCACACTAATTCACCATTTAATGTTATAATTACACTTAATTAACTTCGGGGTGTTACATATATAAAGTTTCTATTACTTTAATGGCATAATTAATTAGACCATGTTAGGCAAAATTTATCATCCATTAATTGGTAACAACAGCTTGTGGTGACATAACAAGAAATGAATGACCTCATGGTCTACTTGAACTTTGTTTGAAAGATAGATTTTTATAGTTTTGTTTTTGAGTAAAATAATTGATGGGGATGCTCATGGGGGCAGTCGGTTCTAGAGGAAGAAGAGGGAAATTTTTTCCTTCACTTATAGCATGGAAAATATGAGTAAAACATGGAATTTTTTCTAATTTAAGGGCTCATCATCTTAGTCATCACTTTATCACATTTGTGATGAAAATTTGGCTCCAAACTAATGGTGAAAATCTAGCCACATCAAGAGGAAGATGTGGCACATTCTCGTTCTTTTAGGTGTCCTATGGTGGGTCCTACCACAACTTTTCATTTCAAAAATGCCTTTAGGTATTTAAAGTTATCATATTAAGGATCTTTTTGCAAATAAAAAGTTGCATCCCAACTTATGGCAAAACTAGTTCCAATAAGAAAATATGTGGCCATTTCTCCTCCATTGGAGTTTCTTTTTTTTTTTTTTTTCCTTCGTGGTCATAGAAAAAAAGACAACAACATGTAATCAATTTTTCTCTTAATTAAAATCTTGGCTCAATCATAAGTCCAAAACCAAGTATATCATGGGTGAGGTGGCCAGATTTTCCACCTTCTATTTGTAATTAGTGGAACCCACGTCATCCTTTAACAGACCAATTTTATACTAACAGTATTTTTTTGTACTACAGTATATGCCACATACTATTGGTATTCTTTTTTATTCAATTTATGAGGTCCCATAATTTTCCATACTTATTCATATCTACCACATAGTATAGTTCTTTTAATAATCTAATTTTATACTTACAGTATTTTTTATACTACCAGTATATTCCACACATTGCCAGTATTCTTTTTTATGCAATTTATGAGGTCCCACAACCTCCATACTTATTCACATTCACAACATAGTATAATTTCTATACTTCTTAACTTTATACACTCCACACAGTGATTCTCACATTGTTTAACTTTGTCAGTATAATCTTTATACTGCATTATTCTAATCATGTATAATATTTCCATATTTCTATGCAATATTTTCTTTAAACTATTTTTATGTCTTACAGTTTGTTGCAACAAGTAAGCATTCTAACTTATTTTTATATAATTTGTTTCTTGTTTAAGACTCTGGCATAAGTTCAAACCTTAGAAACTTTCATTTTCACTCTTATAGAATTTATCATACAAATCGAATTAAAACAATAATCCTTATAATACTAAAATTGTTCTTAAAATATTTAACAAATTTTCGAGCATAAACTTTATCTTAGAAAAAATTTGTTCTTAAATTACTTAACATAATCCTTAATTATTACATATATAATGCACTAACAATTTTTGAGTGTCACATAAGTAATTTGTGTTTTCGTCATCATCTTACATAAAGATCATTTTTTTTTTAAAATCGCTTAAAAAATAAATAAAAAATTATAAACTCTTATCAACCTACATTTTGATATTTTCAGCATCAAACAAAGTACCCTTTTGTAATCATAATAATTATAATCATCGAAAATACGTACTTTATCAGTCCAAAATAGTCTGCTATATATGAGAGTTTAAAGGGTCATTTTCACAATTATTATACATGTACAAACACAAGTACATTCTTGTATATAACATGATTCATGACAAATCCCCTATTAAAACCATCAAATAACTCAAGAAAAAACAATAAAAATACAAGTGAAAAAGTTTAGATTTTACCTTTTGAAATTGCTAGTTTCGCACCAATACTTGAACTTTGCTTGAATGATGGATTTTTGTGGTCTTATTTTTTAGCAAAATAATTGAGAGGGAGGCTCACAGGGGCTGTCGGTTCTAGAGGAAGAAGACAAAAAAATTTTCCTTCACATGTTGTATTGAAAAGATGAGTAAAACAAGGGATTTTTTTTTCCAACTTTAGAAACTCACCATCGTAGTCATCATTTTAACACATTTGTGATAAAACTTTGGCCCCAAACCAATGGTGAAAATCTAGCCACATAAAGGGGAAGATGTGGCACATTCTTGTTCTTTTTGGTGTCCTATGGTGGGTCCCACCATAATTTTTATTTCAAAAATGCCCTTAGGTATTTAAAGTTATCATATTATGAATCTTTTTGCAAAAAAAAATTTGTATCCCAACTTGTAGCAAAACCAGTTCCAACAAGGAAATATGTGGCCATTTCTCCTCCTTGGAGTTTCTTTCTTCTTTTTTTTTTCTCTTCATGGCCATAAAAAAGACAACAATATGTGGTCGACTTTCCCTTAATTAAAATCTTGGCTCCATCACAAGTCCAAACCAAGTATGTCATGGGTGAGGTGACCAACTTTTCCACCTTCTATGTGTAATTGGTAAAATCCACATCATCCTTTAACAATCCATTTTTATATTAACAATATTTTTCTATACTGTAGTATATTCCACATACTGTCATTATTCTTTTTTATACAATTTATGAGGCCCTACAATCTCCTATACTTATTCATATCCACTACATAGTATAGTTCATATACTGTTTAACTTTATACACTCAAAATTTATATTGACAGTATTTTGCTTATGTTGTCGGTATGTTCTCTATACTATTATAAGTTTACACAGCATTTCTTATTTATTTATATCCTCCACATAGTGTAATTCTTACACTGTTTAACTTTGTTAGTATAATCTTTATACTACATTATTCTAGTGATGTACAATTTTTCATATTTCTACGCAATATTTTTCTTAAACTGTATTTCTGTCTTACAGTTTTTTGCAACATATTTTTGCATCTATTAAGCTATCTAGCTTATTTTTATATCCTTCTTTTTTGTTTAAGACTATGGCATGAATTCAAACCTTAGAAATTCTCATTTTCACTTTTATAGAATTTATTGTAAAAATCAAATTAAAACAATAATCCTTGTAATACTAAAATTGTTCTTAAAATATTTAACAATTTTTTTAGCATAAACTTTAGCTCACCAAATTTGTTTTTAAATTACTTAACACAATCCTTAATTATTGCATAAATAATGTACTAGCCATTCTTCGATGTCACACAGATAATTTGTGTTTCTGTCATCATCTTACTTAAACTAAGGCTGGCAATTCGTGTTTACGTGTCATGTTCATGCCAATACATTTACAACATGACACAGTTAGAATAAACACGATATAATTAATAAGCGTGCTTGAAATACAAACACAAACATGACCCACTTATAACACGTATAACATAGCACGACACGATTAAAAAATATTTACTATATAATTTTTTTATTATATAAATATTTTTAAACTTTTGACTAACAAAATTTAAAAAATAAATTTTTTTACTATATAAATTTTTTTATAATTTTAACTATAAATTAAAAGGCCTTTATTAGTGTAAAAAATATAACAATATTTAATTATTGAATATTTTGAACTGTATTTTTTTTCAATCTTTAAATTTTAAAGAGCCAAGATTAGACAAAACTATAGAGAACGTCACAGGCAATGCACTTAGAAGAGAGAAACCAGTAGTGTTTATATAGAGAACAACGAGAGAAAGGCTCTCATTTCCTTTCGATATAGGACTCTTGGAATTTGAAAGTTTCAAACCATAAAACCATAATAAATATATTAGAAACCCTCATTTGACAAAAACATTCACTTAACAGGCTGGTGGGCTGGTGGCATATGCACCTGATGCATACCTCATCAGGTGCAATGTTCGAATCTTTGCACCTACAAAGACATGAAGTTTTTTTAATTTTAAGTTTAAATGAGCGGGTTGTCTCGTATCGTGTTGACATGTTTCATTAAACGTATTAAAGCATGTTAAACACATACGGTCCAAACTTATTTATCTTGTGTCGTTCTCGTATCGTGTCGTTGTATCGTGTCTGAAATTACCGGCTCTAACTTAAACAACTTATTTTTAATAAAAAATCTCTTAAAAATAAATAAAAAATTATACTCTTATCAACCTACATTTTGATATTTTCTTCATCAAACAAAGTACCCTTTTGTGATCATAATATTTATAATCATCGAAAATGCATACTTTATTGTATGAGAGTTTGAAGGGACATTTTTAAAATTATTATACATGTGCAAACACATGTACATTCTTTTATATAACATGATTTATGACAAATCCCTTATTAAAACTATCAAAAACTCAAGAGAAAACAATAAAAATCCACATGAAAAAGTTTGGATTTTACCTTCCAAAATTGCTAATTTTGTACCAACACTTGAACTTTACTTGAAAGATGGATTTTTGTGGTTTTGTTCTTGAGCAAAATAATTGAGAGAGAGGCTCACAGGGGCTGTCGGTTCTAGAGGAGGAAGAGAGAAATTTTTCCTTTCACATGTTGCATAAAAAATGTGAGTAAAATATGGGATTTTTTTTTTCCAACTTTAGGCACTCATATTCTTAGTTATCACTTTAACACATTTGTGTTGAAAATTTGGCTTCAAACTAATGGTGCAAATCTAGCCACATAAGGGGAAGATGTGGCACATTCTTGTTCTTTTGGGTGTCCTATGGTGGGTCTCACCACAACTTTTTATTTCAAAAATGCCTTTAGATATTTAAAGTTATCATATTAGGGACCTTTTTGCAAATAAAAATTTACATCCTAACTAGTGCAAAACTGGATCCAACAAGGAAATATATGGCCATTTCTCCTCCTTTGGAGTTTCTTTTTTTTTTTTCTTTCCTTCATGGCCATAAAAAGACAATAACATTCAGTCAACTTTTCTCTTAATTAAAATCTTGGCTCCATCACACAGCCAAAACCAATTATGTCATGGGTAAGGTAGCCAAAGTTTCCACCTTCCACGTGTAATTGGTGGAACCCACATTATCCTTTAATAGTAATTTTATACTGATAGTATTTTTTCGTAAAAATACTATCAGTCTAATTTTTAACAAACTATGGCATGAGTTCAAAACTTAAAAATTCTCATTTTCACTTTTATAGAATTTATCGTAAAAATCAAATTAAAATAATAATTCTTGTAATAAAAAAATTGCTCTTAAAATATTTAACAAATTTTCGAGCATAAACTTTTAGCTCACCAAATTTGTTCTTAAATTATTTAATATAATCTTTAATTATTGTATATATAACGCACTAGCAATTCTCCAGTGTCACATAGATAATCTGTGTTTCTATCATCATCTTACTTAAACATGATTTTTTTAATAAAAAATCTCTTAAAAAAGAAATAAAAAATTATACTTTTATCAACCAACATTCTGATAGTTTCTTCATCAAACAAAGTACCCCTTTTATGATCATAATATTTACAAACATCAAAAATACGTACTTTATTAGTCCAAAATAGTCTGCTATGTATGAGAGTTTGAAGGGACATTTTTAAAATTATTATACATGTACAAACACAAGTACATTCTTTTATATGACATGATTCATGACAAATCCTTTATTAAAACTATCAAAAACTCAAGAGAAAACAATAAAAATCCACATGAAAAAGTTTGGATTTTACCTTCCAAACTTACTAATTTTGCACCAACACTTAAACTTTGCTTGAAAGATGGATTTTTGTGGTTTTGTTTTTGAGCAAAATAATTGAGAACAAGGCTCACAGGGGCTGTCGGATTTAGAGGAGGAAGGGAGAAAATTTTCCATTACATGTTGCATAAAAAAGTTGAGTAAAACATGGGATTTTTTTTTCCAGCTTTAGGCGCTCATATACTTAGTCATCACTTTAACACAATTGTGTTGAAAATTTGGCTCCAAATGAATGGTGCAAATCTGGCCACATCAAGGGGACGATGTGACATATTTTTGTTCTTTTAGGTATTCTATGGTAGGTCTCACCATAATTTTTTATTTCAAAAATGCCTTTAGATATTTAAAGTTATCATATTAGGGATCTTTTTGCAAATAAAAATTTACATCCCAACTTGTGCAAAACTGGATCCAACAAGGAAATATGTGGCCATTTCTCCTCCTTTAGAGTTTCTTTTTTTTTTTTTTGTTTCCTCTCGTTCATGGCCATAAAAAGACGACAACATTTAGCAAACTTTTCTCTTAATTAAAATCTTAGCTCTATCACACGGCCAAAACCAATTATGTCATGGGTCTGATGGGCAAACTTTCCACCTTCCACGTGTAATTGGTGGAACCCACATCATCCTTTAACAGTCTAATTTTATATTGATAGTATTTTTTCTATACTGTCGGTATTTTTTTCTATACAATTTATGAGATCCTCATAACCTCTCATACTTATTCACATCCATCATATAGTATAATTCCTATACTGCTTAACTTTATACACTTCAAATTTACACCGACAATATTTTTCCTATACTGTCGGTATATATTCTGTAATATTATAAGTTTACACAACATTTCTTACTTATTTATATACTCCATACAGTATAATTCCTACACTGTTTAGCTTTGTCAGTATAATCCTTGTACTGTATTTTTTAATAATGTATAATTGTCCATATTTCTATATATTTCTTTTCTTAAACTGTATTTCTGTCTTATAGTTTGTTGCAACACATTTTTGCAACAATTACGCTTTCTGCTTACTTTAATATCCTTCCTTTCTTGTTTAAAACTATGGCATGAGTTCAAACCTTAAAAATTTTTATTTTCACTTTTATAGAATTTATCAAAAAAATCGGATTAAAACTATAAGTCTTGTGATACTAAAATTGTTCTTAAAATATTTAACAAATTTTTAAGCATAAACTTGAGCTCACAAAATTTGTTCTTAATTTACTTAACATAATTCATAATTGTTGCATATATAATGCACTTGCAATTCTCGGGTATCACACAAGTAATCTGTGTTTCTATTATCATCTTACTTGAACTTTTTTTTTTTAAGAAAATCGCTTAACAAATAAATAAAAAATTAGAAAACAGAATTTTATAAATTTTATAAATTTTATAAATTTTAGGATCTCTCATCCAGACAAGTCACGACACAAAATTTATAAATGCCCCCGTTGACAAAAACAGATTAAATATAAGTAATATCCAAGAGAAAAATGACGGATAATAATGATGATAATGATGATGATGACAAATAAATAAATAATATTATTATTATTGTTTCTTTTCCTACGTACTAGTTATGAGTTCCTTTTGGCTTGCCTATTTAAGGGCCAGCACTTTCTTCTCATTCCTGTCTAATATTCATCATTCCCACGTTTCCACCGTAACTTCTTCTCCTTCTTCTTTGCATTATATTCTCTCAATCTTGTCTTTATTTCCTTTTTCTGCCAAAGCCAATCCAACATTATATCAAACATTAATATTTCCTATCCTCAGGAAATTTGAAGATCTTTCTCCTAAGTTCTTATGCAGGATTTAAAGATGTGGCTTGTTTTTATTGGAGCTTTGGTTGTCATAAGCTCAACACATTGGGTTCACAGGTGGATGAACCCCAAGTGCAACGGTAAACTACCACCAGGGTCAATGGGATTCCCACTTTTAGGAGAGATCCTTCGGTTCTTTAGTCCCAACACTTCTTCTGATATACTTCCATTCATTAAGCAAAAGGATGAAAAGGTAAGTTCCTTTTTTTAATAATTATTCATGTTTTAAAAAAGTCCTTTTCACTATGACTTTCACATATGGGTATGTAAAAATTAGCGGCCGTCTCATATGGATTCTCCTTCTTTCCTTTAAAATTCTATACTTGGCTCACCTTATAATATATGAAAATCTCTCATTTATTTTCTCAGGAAAAAAAAAAATCTCTCACTTAAACTTACATGTCAAATCTCATGAAGTTTTCAGTATAACCCTACTTCTTGTGACTTTTTTTTTTTTTTTTTTTGGCTCTGTCACTATCTTCAAATATGTTATACGTTAATGGCATTATTATCATTTTTTTAATGATTTTTCATGTTTTAAAAAAGCCTTTTCAATTACGACCTTTACACATGTGCAGAACTACATACAACTAAGAATAAACGGTCTATGCTTGTCTTACCTTATAATATATGAAAGTCTCTCACTTGACTTACATGTCAAATCTTATGAAATTTTTAGTATAACTCTACTTCTCGTGCCTTATTTTTCTGACTCCATCACCATCTTCAAATATGTTATATGTTAATGGCCTTTTTTTTTTTTTTTTTTGGTTTTAGGTATGGACCAATATTCAAGACCAGTTTGGTTGGGAAACCAGTTGTGGTATCAACAGACTCTGATCTTAATTGCTTCATTTTCCAATAAGAGGGACATTCGTTTCAAAGCTGGTATCCATATTCTTTTACAGAGATCGTTGGAAGGCAGAATATAGGATCCTTACATGGTTTGATGTACAAGCACCTCAAGAACATGGTGCTCAATCTCTTTGGTCCTGAGAGCCTCAAAAAGATGCTTCCTGAAGTTGAACAAGCAGCAAGTGGAAAACTACAACAATGGGCGAATCGGGGTACGATCGGATTAAAGGAAGCAACTGCAAGGGTAATAGTTACTTATGGACTATTTAACACTTCTTCTTGTCATTGAAAACACTCAATCAACAATATGTCAATGTTCTTTCTTGTTGGAATTAAAATATGAAACGCAACAAAAAGAACGGATCGTTGACAAACAAAAATTTTTTAAAAAAATTTTATTTATCGGGAATAACTATATAATTTTAATAATATAAAGCTTTAGAATTTTACTAACTTTTTTGAAGACTATCAGGGTATCCTAGCTTTCCTTTTTGACACCACGATCTTCCAATCCAGGCCTACACACTAATGAAAAGACGAGTGGGTGTCAAACTGCAATAATGAATTTTCCTCACACTTTTCTGAATCTGCCATATACTCAACACATGATATAGCAGACTTTTTTTTTTCAGAGAAGAACTCTCAGTTTTTCTCTTTGAGTATTCTGCAAAAGTTACGTGAATGAAAAATCTCTTGAGATAACTATTATTTCTCCCTTTTATATCTGAGCCATTAGTAATTTTTTAATTAATTTTAAATTTAAAATAACCACCTTATCAGATATATAAAGAAATTATATATCTTACATGATTCTTACCTTTTTCCTTTCCTTTTTTCTAATGAATCACAACTGATTCGTTTTATATATATAATATATATAAAGAAAAAAAAAACATAAACGTTTGTTTATTTTAATATACATATATATTAATATATTATAAAATCTTATATATAAATAAGATTTAGTTTAAAATCATATATATATATATATATATATCTAAATTTAAATTCAAAAATCAATCACATTTATTTAAGAATAGATTTTAAAATTAATCAATTAATTAATTAACTAATGCTTAGTTAAATGTGATAACATTTATCACATTACATTATGTGTCACAGAGAACATCTTTCTGTGTCACATTAATAATTCAAGTGTAAAATAATTAATTCAAAACTTAATAATTCTAAACTAAATATGTATAATTCATTCTATGCATGAATCCAATATAATGTTACAGAGGTAGTTTTGGGGACCTATAAACCTATAACCCAAGCTCTAATAAATTTGACAATTAATTAAACTCTTTGATTAATGTGCTAAATTTATTAGTTTTAGTGTTATTCCACTAAAAACCTGAAACTGAACTCTTGAGATTATAGTGAAATTACTCAAAGAAAATAAGTGAGTAGTCCATTGATATAATCATTACATGTAAGTCAGTCCTTCATAAATAGTTCATAATAAGAGCTAGGTTCAATTTTTGTTTACCTCTCTTATTATATCTTTATCTTTGAGTTCTAATAATCCTCTAATGAACAGTTAATTCATAATCTTATTATGAGCGAGCGCTCTACTGTTCAAATCTTGAATTATCACTCAAGAAAACTATTTTTCTAACTTTCATAGGGAATGAATGGATTCCATATATGTATAATATTATTTTCAGTCATTTATTACATTATATTTTCAAGATGCTAAGTTATGATCTGTGCTAAAACAAATCTTACTAAGCAAATAAAAAAATATAATGTCATAAACAGGAGTCTAATAAATACTCAGGATTTAGATTGTCAAATATATGATCATCATAGTGATAAATTTGAATACTCTATTTCTAACGGATGATTATTAGAGATTCATAATTTATCTGGTCCAGTACTATATAATCTCATTATATAAAGTACCTCCAATCAAATTTCTCTACATTAATAGTCCAAATAATGACTATTTCATTCTAAATGAGATTGGACCGTACTTGTAATATTTAATTAAAGATCCCAAACTTTAATTAATTATTACGGACTATTTAGATTATTATCTATAAATTTTATCCTTAAGCATATAACACTTATATGCTAAATTTATAGTCACATAGAAAATCATGGAATTTTTTTTATGTTTATAAATGTGTTCATAATACAAATAAACAACTAAAATAATTATAAATATCATTTTATGTATTTATTAACAATATGTACAATGTCACAGCTTTTAAGACACCAAATCCAACACTTCTATGTTTGATTATTTATACGACCGATATCTGCAGATGATATTTGACTTGACAGCTAAGAAACTGATCAGTTACGATCAAGAGAACTCGTCAGAGAATTTAAGGGAAAACTTTGTTGCATTCATTTAAGGATTAATCTCTTTTCCTTTGAACATTCCTGGAACAGCTCACAACAAATGTTTAGAGGTAATCTGAATTCCCATATGATGACTAATATAAGTAAAAAATAATAATAATAATCTTTTTCCTTACTAAAAAAAAATAATAATCTTTTTCCTTACTTAAGTCTGGAATTTTCTTTTTCTTCATGTTGATTTTGCATCAAATTCTAGTCTAATATATCGGCCTTGACACTTTATTATAATATAAATATTCTCAGGGTAGGAAAAGGGCAATGAGAATGCTGAAGAACTTGCTACGAGAAAGAAGGGAAAACCCCAAAAAGCAGCAAAGTGATTTTTTTGACTATGTGCTTGAAGAACTTCAAAAGGAGGGAACAATTCTCACAGAGGCAATTGCTTTGGATCTAATGTTTGTGCTTCTCTTTGCCAGCTTTGAAACTGCCTCCTCAGCCTTAACTCTAGCCGTTAAGTTTCTCACTGACCATCCTCTAGTGCTAAAGAAGTTGACGGTATGTAGTAAACAAGTATAAAAAATCATTTTGTTTTCATTTTTTTTTTCCACACCTTTCATGTTGACCTCAATTGACATGCTCTTAAATGTTGCCTATTTTACTACAGGAAGAGCATGAGTTGATACTAAAAAACCACGAAAATTCTGATTCTGGAATCACTTGGAAAGAATACAAATCAATGAAATTTACATTTCAGGTGAGTAACAACAGATTTTTCACTTCATCTCTTTAAAGAAAAACATCAGTGACTTTTTTTTTATTTGTATAGTTACGTTTTATAAACTGATATGTTGAAATTTCAGGTCATCAATGAAACAGTAAGACTGGCTAATATAGTTCCTGGCATCTTCAGAAAAGCACTCAGAGATGTCGAATTTAAAGGGTATGTTAAATTTTATATATATATATATATATATATATATATATATATATATATTTATATTTTGCTTTCCAGTTATACGGTAAATAAATAATTATAATTGGTCGTATCTTTTGACCCTTTTTTTTGGAATTTTTAGTATTTAGCTTGAGATAGTAAAAAAGTGTTACTGGTCTCCACACAGGATATACCATTCCAGCAGGTTGGGCTGTTATGATCTGTCCACCAGCTGTGCACTTGAACCCAGCAACTTATGAAGAACCTTTGGCCTTCAATCCTTGGAGATGGGAGGTAAGCTATATATTTCAAGTTCATCTACAGAAAAAATAAATAAATAAATAAACAATTGATCTTAACATTTTGTTTTTCTTTGCTTATGCGGGAAACTTGGTGACTACATTCTAGGGAGTGGAGCTACATGGTGCTACAAAACATTTCATGGCTTTTGGTGGTGGCATGAGGTTCTGTGTTGGAACTGAGTTTATAAAGGTGCAAATGGCAGTATTTCTTCATTGCTTGGTTACAAAGTACAGGTAACAGTGTGTTTGAATATTAGAGAGGGAGAGAGAAGGAGAGGGGAGAGAGAGAGAGAGACTAACTGGTTAATGTCTGAACCTTTTTCAGATGGAATGCACTTGGAGGAGGAAATATAGTCAGGACGCCGGGCTTACAATTCCCAGATGGTTTCCATGTCCAAATGATGGAAAATGATAAAGGAGAAAGGGGAACAGCATAAAGTTTAAACATAATCAAGATGCAATATATGAAATAGTATGTCAAATTTTAGAAAGAGATTACAGCTTGCTAGCCAAGAGTTCACTCTCAAGCTGCAAAATATAGTCAACAACACCGTTCGGACAATATACAAAGAGAGCGGTTATTAGTGGTCACTCCGAAAACAAAGACAGTCCTATAGTTTGCTCGAGTTGAAACTTTTGTTTTCAGAGGCAAATTAGTCTCAGAAAAATTTAGCTTCATGGCATCCTAAGCTCTGAGATACATAACACAAATTTGTCAAAATGAAGATTTTACTTGTAACAGTCGTTATAAATGATATAGTACATGTATTTTCTATCTTGCTTTTGAATCTTAGAAGAAAGGAGCTATTTCTTAATCATATTTTTGTCACCTTCAATATCCTGTACCTGTTTCTCTCTCCCTTCTCTGCTTGTGCCGCTGGCCTACATTGTCAACCAAATGCCGCATGGCACGTGTATTTTGAACGTGCCCGTGCTTGTGTTTTGCCTTGTTAACGTGATGGAGATAGTAATTATAATCAGCTTCCCTCACGGAACGGCTGTGCTTTTTGTCATTCTGAAAGCCTTTTCTCCTATGATTATCACCAGATTGGTGATGATGCCTCATTCCATGCTTCTGATTAGCTCTGTTGGCATGAATGTGGTGGTGGCGATGGTGCTGGTGATGGTGGTGGTGGCGGTGGTGCTTGAGATGAGTTTCATGCCTTCGAATATCTCGAAAACTGTCGTTATCAGCCCAACAAGAATCCTCCCACCAATCATAAATAGGATCAAAGAGTCCTTTCTGGTGTAAAAGCCATAGTAGCACAATCACTGCAACTCAAAGGACATTGCAACTTTGTAATTCGTCCAAGGAAGGAAAAAGAAAAAAGAAACACTTAAAAGTTTACCTGTTGGAAAGATTGCCAAAAATAGACCAAACATCACTATCCAACTCATGCATATATATTGGATGTGGCATTTGAAGTCAAAAAATCCATAGCATTTCCTTCTGCATGCCCAGACAAACAAGTATAAATGTTATAGTTAAGTCATGGCCAGGAAATGAAAAATGAGGGATTTAAAAAACCCTAGTTTAGGCACACTAAAACAAAGACGAAACAAAATTAATTACCTGCAACTTCTTCCAGTAATGAAGTCTGCCAAACCTCTCCACACTGCATTCCAGATGCTTTCAATAGTCTCAAAGAATCCACTTATTCCCTTCTTTGGTGGATTTAAGGGAGTACTCTGCATCAAATGAATCACTCAAAACTGAATTCATCTTTTAGTTTAATGACTCAAACTAACTCAAACAGAATGGTGTAGTTTAAAACTTTATAGTTTGAATGTGGGTTTTAAATTGTGTGGTTTAAACAGTCATTTTAAACTTTCGTTTAGAATATAAAGATTTAAAACAAGAGAATGATTTAAAATAAGAATTTGTGTTTAGAAACTATGATTTATGAAGAAAACAAGAACGAAAATAGTTTCACCGTAGAAAATGGTTCACAACCATCTAACCTTAAAGGGGATAAAGTTTGAATTTTAGATGTTTTGACCAGTTTAAAACCGTCTTTATAGTTTGAAATGCCTTAATTATTACTCCTCTAAACGTCAGTTTAAACTGTCTCTATAATTTATGGTTAAAAACTACACACCAAACAGCAGATTATGCTCCCTGGCCTCTTTTGCTGAAAGTATGCTGTCAAGGCTTTCTCCTTTTCTAGAAAAGGTTTTTGGAGGTTGAGAGTGGTGTTGCCAGATAATTTATTAGAGACAAGTATCTCCACGTAGTATCTGGTTTTCTTATGAAATGGATTGTCTGTATTACTCTACTCAATATGCTAGGACCGACTCTAACCCAAGACTTTGTCGAGGAGAACGGGCAATTTTACTTACTCTACCAGATGACTGGTTGTATTTTTAAAAGTTTTTTTAAAGAAAATAAGATGTGTGAGAAACAAATAAATAAATAAAGAGCTAGTAATGCATATACCTGTGTTCCATTGTCAAGGACAGTTGAAGTTGTAGCAAATTGGCACTCGGCTCTATCCACTTCATTATAATCAGAGTCCTTTAGTATAGCTGTATTTAAACCTCAAGCATTACGCTAAATCTTCAATTTAAGTTTTTATATAAAATTTTGAATTAACTTTGTTTTAACTATAGAGGTAAGTTTTTGTATATCAACATAGAAAATTTTGAATTAACTTTATTTTAAATATAGATTCAGGGTAACATTCATAAAAAAAAGACATTTCATGCTCTTAAATAACGATTTATGTGAAATTCATACGTCCATTACATAAAAAAACTAGTATCATCTTCAATGGGGATTTAATTTGCTATAGATTAAAAGTTCAAAGTATAACTTGCCACAATTAAAAATTCAGACAACCAATTGCAAATATGTGATAAGTTTAAGGGTCAACGGTACAAAATACCCTAAATATTTCATCAATGACTATTAGCCTTACCTGCACAAACATAATTTGCAGCTTGATCAGTTGATGGGTAAATCTTAAATGATCGGATTATCTCTTCTTTTGGCTTCATAATAAAGAATTGTTCCTGTAGAGAAATATCCTTCCATTAAAATCCTTTCCCTTTATGTCAATGCAAAACGCAAGAAATGTTCAATAGGAGACAAGATATATAAAATTAATAATACCTCCATCAGTGTAACATCTTTGGAGCAATCAAACTGCAAAATTAGGAAAAATCCATCACAGCTCAAATGATGTGTTCCAGCATACGATCGTTAGAACAATAAAGCTAACATATATATATATATATAAACAAGCAAAATTGAGTTGAAAGAAGAGTTTGAACGATAAAGAATTTATTGTAGCTTATTTTTGTTTATACAGTAACATATGAAAGTTATATACTGTTTATAGTTAAAATTATGAGTTCTAACTCTTCTCCTAAACAAATACTTTCAAGAGACTTTGATTTGATAAATTCGGTTTGGGTTCCAGGTGCAAAACTGCTTGACACTTTAGTAGTGTTATAAACGCAAACTATAACGGCACTAGAACAAAAGTTGAAAAACGACAACAAAGGTAAAGCCAAAAACGACAACATATCATAAACGACCTCAGAAGGACGACACGACACTAGAACAAGTGAACGACACGAAACTGATACCACAAGTCAGTTCAAGTCTCATAGTGGGAATCTCACCCATAATACCTTATATCATGATTTAATAAAAAAAAAAAAAAAAAAAACCACGATAAACTAGGTGAAACGTCCCACAACTGATAACTGATAAACTACCGACAAGTAAAATATTATATCATAAGAGAAACGACAACTGCATTACAGGGGACAGCGCCAAAAACAGAGGACAAAACGTAGAACGACACAGAACAACAAAACGACGACAACGGAAGAAAACAAACTATGACAGAAACTAAACAACGACAGTAAGTTAGTGAAGGCGTCGCAAACGCAATAAATAAATAACACCTATATAGAAATATTGAAAACCGAAGACAATTATACGTAAAAGACCTCAAAGCAAAAGGGCAATAGACATAAAGGGTTATTAATACCAATGACTCTTAAACTTAAGAGTCTCTATTATTTTGCATTCTAAACTTTAAAAATCATCACTTTTTTTTTTTAATTTTCAAAACTCTTCATTTTTATCCCCTTGAACTTTAAAAATTATTACTTTACTATCTGAACTTCAAAGCTCATTACTTTACCCCCTAAACCTTTAATTTTTTTTTTAAATAAATAAAATTAAACTTACGTAATTTACATATAGGTCACCAAATAAAAATAAGATTTAATCACTTTTAAATTTTGTTTCACGTTTATACTTGGGTTTTTTATTTAACCTCTCATATAAGAAATATTTGTATACATATTTCTTTCCCTCATGTGTAACTCTCATTTAATAATAATAAATTTCACGACAACAACAGAAAAACGATACTTACATTAGTGGACGACGCCAAAAACAGAGGAGGAGAAGTAAAACGACGCAGAACGATAAAAACACAACAATACAGAAAAAAAAAAAAAAAGAACTGGCCAACATATATAAAGGGCGCTAATGCAGAAAAAATGAAAAACAACAACAATTAATTGAAAGAACCAAAGCAGTAGGATAAACAACACGATATAAGAACAACAACAAATTTTAAACGACAACTCAAGGCGTAAAACTACAATCAGTGACAAATGACCTCGGTGACCTGGAAAATAAGGAGGAGGCAACGACACTGAAGTAAATAAATGACGCCAAAAAAATAATAATAATAAACAGCACTAAAATAAATAAAACAAGGAAATTTGAAAAAACGACAACAAATTAAAGTAAGAAACGATAGCAAAGCAGAAAAGGTTGAGAAAATATATTAACGTTGCAAACGACACCAAAGGTCCAAAGGCAAAGGAGAAAACGTTGAGCAACAGCAAAATGAGCAAACGACTCACAGAAGATACTGCACACTGAAAACGACAACGAAAACAAAAGCTAGCTAAAATAAAAGGACTAGATTGTCTTATTAAAAAAAAAAAAAAAAGAGCATAGGAAATCCATCAGTCAAGGTTAACCAATCATATGGCTATACACACCTAAAAATTTTAACATAGATTCCATAGCAAAATTATAAACGGCCTTGAAAAAAAAAAAAAATCAAAGGCAAAGAAAAACAAAAATTTAACAGAAATACCGTCAAACCATACGATGCTTCCACTTCCCCAGTGTTCTTAGTCTTAATTGTTGCAATCCCAACTTGAGAAAGGGCTTCAAACGTTGGAATGTTGATGCTTAAAATCTTCCCAGGGCTCCTACAGAAAAGAGTCAAACCAAGTATGGTAACAATATATACATATATATATATATATGTATATATGTATACATATACACACACGACATTAACGAGAAATTATTGATTATCTACACCAAACCTTTTTTTTTTTTTTTTGTCAACCAAAATCCATGATCAATTTAAGAAAATTAATTATTCCAAGCAAGAATATACAGAATGCAAATGTAAACCACATTAGGCATGAACTTTAGAGAGAGAAAATAATATATATATATATATATATATATAAATAGAGAAAATCAACCTTTGATAAACATAATCGATATCGTCAGCACTTAATTCTATCAAGAGATTTGTATTCAGAACTTCAGCAACTCCTATGGAAAATGAATGAGTGCCTGCATCCTGCAAAATTAGATAAAACGAGAACAAAACTTTGTTAGAAAAGCGATAATGATTCCACAAAAAGAAATCCTTTCAAATGCAAGTCTAGTAGCTAAACATAACTGGATGTTGGTTTATCCTTTCAAACCTTCCTTGCACACCATACAGCGGCAACTGCTTTCTTCTAATTCTGTTCTGGTCAGCCTGTGAACAACTTTCAGGATTCTTGGTCAATCATCTAAGGCTAAATGGTCATAGATCTTTCTAAAACAATTCAACTCATAGAAGTAAGCAGCACCGATGTTAGGTACCAGAATTGATAAAATGTGAGTTTTCTCTGTTGGGCCCACACTATGGGACTTACTTTCCGTAACTATAAATGTCTGGTGCTCGGCATCACTTGTGCCCCATAGCATTTTTTGATGAAAAATTACTTGAAAGAATGATGTTACAGGGTACTAATGGTGCTGAACACAACACTAATAGAAAATGGATCTTACACTAATAGCATGGGATTCACAAACATGACCCAACTTCTATTAGCTGTGGCGCTTAATACCGGTGAGCATTTTTCTACTTGAAAATATTTCATTAACAGAAATGATTTCCGAACTTAATTATGGATGCTAACCTCCCAGAAATTCCACAGCTGATTGTGAAGGCAACTCCAAAAGGGTGAAGAGCAGAAGTTTGGCTGCTCGCTAAAAGCCTCATAACCAACACCAATTTTGTTACATTCCAACCCATCCAAGGAAAATCTGAGTCTCTCAAGCAGCATCCACATAGAAAAGTTCCCTCCTAAGCTTTGTGGTTGACCAGGTGCCCCCTTCCACAACATTAATAAAAAAAAATCAACATATGTAATGCTAAATAAAAAAACACAGTTAATTTCATCACTTATGTCCCTCATCCTAATGTGGCCATCATCTCACTTTCCTAGCTCTCCTCCCCTCCGACTTCAATTTCCGAAATTGACCTAAAAAATTTGTCCCAGTTTAATTTCTCCTTTTGTTACATTCGGTGGATTTTTTGGACCCAATTCTATCAACCATGGATGTCATAAATTGAGGTATGGGGCACATAAAATTCATAGAAAAAAAAAACCAATGAACTGATAGATTTCTGTATATTAGACTTGTAACACAAAGTTATTGCATGCTACCGAAGAAAGTAATGGTGGATTAAAAAAAAAAATCATACCTGTCTAGGTATCACAAGGTAGAAGTCTTCAAATGATGGTATATTGGTGTAACCAACAAAATCTCCAATCAGATTAACTCTCAGGAAATTGTCATTTGATGTTACTGTTCTATTTTCAGGACCCACAAACACTTCCTGAAGAAGAAAAATAGAATTTGTCCGGTCATGTCAGCAGGTCAAACAATATTATTGTCAAAACAAAAAAAGCCCATTTGATTGGTACGTTTAAAGCATTTTATACAGTATTTTTTCTCACGAAAATTTAAATTTTTGTTCAAACTTTCCGTTCAAATCTTTGAACCAAATAGCCACTAGAACCCATTGTTTTGTAAGTAGTAGGGTTTGAACCTATAGGGTTAAATAAGAATGCTTTATTGTCAACAGAAAATACATGCAAAATATACCAGCCAAACTGTATATATATAAGGGGATTTTATGTTCAGAGACAACATACCGAAATTTTAGATCCAGTCTTCACCTGGATCTTGACACTGAATCCCAGAGATCTCTGTCCAATACTGAAAACATGGAACCTAAATGGATTGAAGATAATGTCACTTTAATTAATACCATTATATTAATTAATCCAAATGCTAACTATAAACTCCTACATTAGAAAAGGTAAATTAAATTAAACCAAAGAAGGTAATGCAAAGGACCATACCAATCACCTGGGAAACGGACACAGTGAGCAGTGTTAGGCTTTCCCTTCATCAACTTATCAACTAAATGAAGACAAATTCAGAATTAGTAAATTAATCACATAATTATAAGTAAGCATCTCAAAACTAAACTTGGAAATGATAGGGAAAAAAATATATATCAAAAAAAGATGGGACTTACAAACGTTTCCACAGGATGACGGCATACGCCTTCGGGGCCCACAAGGACAACAGATTGGCTGCGGATTTATGAAAAAAAAAAAAATAAGAATAAGAATTTCAAGGCAAATACGGTTGAAAAAAAGAAGAAGAAGAAGAAGAAGGAAAGAAAGAAACATAATGCAAGAGTAAATAAGTAGAAATTAAAAAAAAAAAAAAAAAGCTTCATTTAAAAGGAAATGAAATTGTATGTCACCTCAGTATACTCCATAATGTGACCATTTTCATCTCGCAACCTACACGGCACACAACACTGATTTCTTAATTTTTGATAATTTTGATAATTCATAATTTCTTTTAATCATCAAAAGAATAATAACATCTTCATGAGTCGTTGCATGACATTGTTAGCATTTAAGTCTACTAAAAAAAATTCTCTTTTTTATTTTAAAAAAAAATTATGTCTACAGAGGTTGGTGTACCCATATAACTTCACGCTATGTACGTTATAAAGCTCATCAACACTTTGACGGCAACTAAACCCTAGTTGGACATATTTTTGGGGTCATAGAAAGCATGTCTTACTTATAATCTATCTAGATTATGGGGTGCTTTTTAAGATTTCCTTCTTAATTCCATTTGAAACATAAGTCTTATATATATCCAAGTGGCATGCACCATGGTTTGATCTTATACAAAGTATAAAGTATCAAAAATTCTGAGAAAAACCAACTATGATATTTCTCAGATACAGAATGATACTAAGAATATCTCTTTGTTTATGGACTCTCCCGGTGGATGGGTAATACCTCAATTAGGTATTTATGATACTATGCAATTTGTGCAACCAAACATACAAACGGTATGCATAGGATTAGCCGCTTTAATGGGATCTTTTATTCTGGTCGGAGGAGAAATTACCAAACTTCTAGCATTCCTTTTTCAAACTAAAGATAACATCTTTTAAGCACTAAAAGAAACAAGAAAATTCAGGTTAATGAAGGTGAAAATATTCTAGCAATTTACAGAGAGATTTATAGAGACAGAGAGACTGCTTACCTCTCACATATCTTCACAACTTTTGCACCAGCCTCTGGCTCACATTTGCGTGTCTTAACATAATACTCTTCCGGTTTATATGACACGTCCTGTACGAAAAAATATATATGTATTTTTTTACCCAATATATGTATATATGTATGCCAAACATATCTACTACTAATTCGTGTTTGCCGAACATTGCTACTACTAATTCGGCTTAGAAACACTATCAAATCAAAAAGGAAATTATTAGCGTCATTCTGCCTTATCCTCTTTGTTATTTAGTAAGCCTCGGGACCTGTCAAATGGTACAGACCTAATCTAACTTTATTCAAATGATGGGTCAATCTTTTACTCATCCCACCACACACTCAAAGTTACACAACACATTTGGTCAAATAGGACGTAAAATGAGGCTATAAACACCTTGAACACATCTTAAATAAAAAAGAAAAAAAGACATTCTTTACAGCTACACCACTTATTATTGGCACATAAAAAATGTTACTTACTCGAATGTATGTAAGCTCATAAAGGGCATAAGCAGCAGATTTGTTGACCGTCAAAACTGGTGGAATTCTCAAAGTTTGCATCTTTTGTGTCGAATTCTCTTCCACTTCCACTATTTCAGCAACAATTGACGCCTCTCCACCACTCTATTCAATACATAATAAACAATATATCACTTCAGAAAAAAAAAATGATAAAAATAAAAAAAAAGGAAAAAACATTAAGAGAGAAAAGAAGATATTTTTACCGGGCCACTTGGAACAGCCAAGTTAAGAACAATCTTTTTGGTGCAATTAAGGTTGTCGGAGTCAGAATTCTTCTGGCATTTCTCGAGCTTCGACTTTGAAAGAATTTGAACCCCAAATGTGCCTTGCAAAGCCACCAAAATATTACCCAAAAACCAAATTACTAGTACAATATGCTTGTAAACTTCTACTCCAAAATCCCGGTTATAATTTTGCCTTCTCATTCCTTCAATCCGAGGTAGTCTCTTTTGTTGTTGTCGTTTTTTTTTTTTTGTTGTTTCTTTGATGTCTGAGAAATTCTTTGTTTGGCTCTCGAGAATCGGGTTTGGGAAGAGCACGTACGGATGTTTTAGCACGGGCATAGATATCTAATGTTTGTCTGTTGTCGGGTTTAATAACCGTCACCAACAGTTCCAATCTTTTTTTCTTCTGGGAAAAAAATAATACTATATAAAAGGAAAAAAAATAAAAAGAAAGAACGGGGAGAAAATTACTTGACAAAAACAGTGAATTTGGGCTTGCTTGGGCTTGCGTGAATTTGCGTTGCACTTGAAAAAAACGTGGCATTGGATCAAGGAGATAAAAAATAGGACTATAAAGGTAAATAGATCTTTTAAAAGTATTTTTAGAATTAATAATCACAACTTTTTAAATTAATCAAATGATTATTTATCAATGATAAACTCAAGTGTATCGAGTTCAACACTGATAAACGAGAAGTTTATATATATAAACATAATTTATTACTCATACACAATTATTTGTCTAATTTAAAAGAATTATGATTATTTATTTTAAACGGATCATTAAAATGGCCCTCTAGTCTAATATCTTTAAAATATATATTTTAAAAAAAATTAGGGGAGAAAGTTTTATTTTTTTTACTTTGAATTTCATTTAATCAATAGAATTTAAACTGAAAAATTACAAATATGTATTCCTTTTTTAGGTTATTTATCTTTTTATAGTCTGTATTTTAGATTTATTCAAACAAATACATATTCCTTCTTATTATTTAATCAATGGAATTTAAAAGGAAAAATTACAAACAGGAATACGTATTCCTTTTCGGGTTATTTATCTGTTTTTGATTTCATGGCGATGGTGACCAAAAGCCCGTTGCATGAAAATGGCGAGCTTTCTGGGGTCATCGTTGTTGCAAGTGATGCGGCAAGGCTTAACAGCACCGGAACAAACAGCCAGAGATCAAATGAGGATGGTGCAGATTGCCAATATGGTGACTGCCGGCGGGTGAATTTCAAAAAGATCAACTGGCATCCACGGCCACCAATAGCCCCAACACCAGAGCTTGCACATCTGTTTGCAGTCTGGCATTACCTATGCATATGAATATCTAAACTTCTGTTTCTTATACAGTTTTGGCCACAATTCAAATCTCTCTGCTATAGTGTTTTCTCTTTAAAAAAATTCAAAAATATGCTCAAGCTTATGTACCAAACTAGCCATAAATGTTACTTTTCGCAAATAAGTAGTCATAATTATACTTAAATGAAAAAAATTCTCGACTGACCTTTCCCTAAGACTATGCTTTTCCCCTCAACACCATCACTCTTAGCAAGTTTTAAATAGTTTGTGAATAGTTTGGAGGATATTTTCACGACTTCAGATTGATATAATGAAGAGTTTGAGACATCCAAATGTATTGTTGTTCATGGGAGCAGCATATTCGCAAGCACGGCTAGCAATTGTCACAGAATTCTTACCCATGTAAGACAATGCGAAATGAATGTCTTTTCTAAAATCGTAAATAATGTGCTACAAAGATAATGAAGAACTCATAATATTCTTTGATTATGTTTTATCTGTTTTTACATGTGGGAATTATTCCAGAAACTTGTGTCAGATTTTTGTTCTTGTGTGCTCAGGGGAAGCCTCTTCAAAATCATCACAAGAACAATCAGGCGTTAGACTTCAGTCGGCGTCTGAGGATGGCCCTCGATGTTGTGAGTATTCATTCCGTTCTTATCTTTTTCTGTGCTTTTTTTTTTTTTAAATGCACTAGCATTCAATTCAAACATCAGATTTCAAACACCCTTGTGCTGCAGGCTAGAGTTATGAACTATCTGCATCACAGAAATCCGCCAATTGTTCACAGAGACGTTAAATCTTCTTACCTCCTTGTTGACAAGAACTGAACTGTCAAGGCAAATGAACTTATTGATTGGCTAATTAACATTAATTAAGCATATAGACACAAATAACAGCTGTGTACTTGACAACTTATGCCTTCAGGTTGAAGATTTCGGCTTGTCAAGTTTGAAAAACGCGATCTTCTTGACCGCAAAATCTGGAAGAGGATCGGCAATTCAATCTTATCCATGATTCTTCTCTCTGTGTATGTGTTAAGCTCTTTTCTTAACTTCAATTTGAAATGGTGTTAAAAAGGATTAAAATGGATTAGCATCTTTCACACCAATGACCAACTCTCTCACCAATGGCATAACTAGCCCCTTTTCATGTTTCTTAATGCAGCCTTAGGGGATGGCCCCGGAGATCCTCCGACATGAACCTTCAAACGAGAAGTTTGTTTCTGCAAAACCCGATCTTCAGATATTTTATTTAGAAGATTATCTATGTGGTCTAACCTGACTAACATGGCATTTCATTGAGAAGCTTTGGTATCATATTATGGGAATTAATGACTGAATCCATTCCATGGAACAACTTAAAAGCTTTACAGGTCTCTCTTCTTTTTATCTCACTACTAATATCTCAGCTTTCTTGGTTTGTGTCTGGAAACACGTTTGAACTAAAAACACTGTAACAATTCAAATCTTGTGAGAGAAAACACTACAACAACACTGATTTAAACTAAAACTTTTTTGTTCGAATGTGTGTTGTCAGACGCACTATTAGTTTTGATTCTTCAAATTTAATGTGATTTTTTTCCAATAATTTTCATCTGAAAAGGTTGCTAGAGTTGTGGGGTAGACTAGAGCTGCGAGAGGGACTTGATCCACAAGTAGCATTTATAATCCGAGATTGTTGGAGAAGGTAAACTATGTTTTCATGTTACACTTGAGACTCTTTAATTATAACACTTAAAATTTGAAGACATAATTCGGAGAATGGCCATTCTAATTCAAAGATTTCCAGCATTGTCTACTCGTAGGAGCTCCGATTTCTAGAGTTAATTTTGTGGTTTGGATCGTTAGGCAAGATGTTTCCTGTTGATGATAAAGCGTAGTTAGAAACAGTGTATAAAAAGCTTGTTAGAGTCTTTAGATTAACTCAATTACGCCTATATGTACTACAAAAGGAAGGAAAAAAACATTACCCACTGTAACTTATATATAAGCTGCGTTACATCGGATTACTTAAGAGTCGAGACCAATTATAACTCTTAAAGAAAAAAAGCTTAGACAAAATGACATGTTAGTTTTTTGATCCTTGATACCATGTTATTTTGTCAATTCTACTAGAAGCTTAAGCTGTGGAGGGTGAATATTGCATTCTAACATTCATTAATTTATAGCATAGTTTGGAATATTGGTAGTCTCTCTAATATTCTACCGATACCTTGGGCATCAATTTTATCCAAAGTTTAAGGAAATATTTGACCACTTGCAAGTAAAAGGGGCTAGTGATCGGCAAAACAACGGGGTTGGCGGGGTAAACCTTACAAAAGAGCAATACTATTTATCAACCCTACCCTCTCACAAAAGGTGAGCTCTACATGTGTAAAGAGGTGGGGGCTATAACTGTATAAGGTTATACAATATTTTTTCATTTAGAAATATAATTTAAACATAAAATATTATATCAATTCAAATTCTACAAGAAAAAATTCAATAACAAAACTAGTTTGAACTCGTTTTTTTTAGTTTATGCTATCTTCCCAAACAAAAACTTCGACGGGCTTAGTCTCACAGTGTAGAAAAGAAGATATGATGTAACAATAACCGTGAGAAAGTGGATGGTGAAGTTAATAATATAACAAGTTGTACATTGGACATTTTGACTACTAGAGTCCACAATTGTATACGCAACTTGTCCCCTTTGTTTCAGATTCCATACATGTTCTTTCCAAGTTTCCACAGCCATGAATGTCGAAACTAAACTTCCATGATTGAGAGAAACATGGAATTTTCTTCAAGTACAGTGATTGGAACTGATCAAATGGAAATCCCACTTAAATCTTTTTTGTGGGCCATGGGGTCACGAGCATTTATTAGAAATGGACTGTCATGTTATGGTCGGTGCTACAAGGATACAGTCAACAGAAGGCATATACATTGCACAACTTTTTATTTATTTATTTATTTATTTAGTTGGTAAGACATTGCGCGATTTTTATTTTTCTTTAGGAATTTCTGCCATGAAGATTCTGAATATGTCGGACCATATTATAATTGTATAAAAAAATTAAAAAGTGACTTAACAAAGCTTAGATTTAATGGTTTGAAACAATACAAAATTTTCACAAGATCTTTAAAAAAAAAATGCGACTTACAACACATAGAGTACGTTAATAATATGTGAAACTCATTCTTAAAAAAAATGTCATGCGAATATTCTTATTGACGTGTGTGTGTATGTTATTCATGAATATTCATATATAACAATTCCTTAGAAATAAAATTTTCGCAATTTCTACAAATCTATTAGCGTGCCTGATCATTTTTTTTTTATGTTTAAAAAGTTTGTTAGAACTAACTATAGTGTACATCTTGCAACAGTTACGATAAAACATAAAAAAATTATTACGATATAAAATTTTTACATTTTATAATTTTTAAACAAAAATTTTCAGTTTCAATTAATTTACAAAACATTTTGGTCAACTTAGATGATTATAACAACCCAAAAAACTAATAGAGTGTTTGATATAGTAGTTAGAATCATTAGTTAAAACTGTAAATATTGTAGCATATAAGACTTTACACTGTAGTATTTTTTTCTTTTATTATAATATATGTAAATTTTATATTATTTTTAACTGAAAAAATGATTAAAACTACGCTAGTTAAACAAGACATACACAGTAAGCATCCCGAGCACAAACAATGAAAGCAGGTGCTGGGATCAGCAATTTGGCTTCATAGGGAATGATAATGTCATGTATAACTGTTGTGGCTGTTTAGTCCTATCACTCCTCGACATCGAAAAATGGCAATGACGCTAAAGCAAGGTGATGTGCCAACACCGACCCTTTGATTAAACAAGACTACAGAATAAAAACAAAAAGAAAATTGGAAAAGCAAAGTTTGATCGCTTTTCAAGATCCTTTTAGCTTATAACAAGACACTTATTTCTTTTCAATTACAAAACCGAATCGTAGTATTGTATTTTTGGATCACAAAAATGAAGACATGATAATTTGAACTTAGAAACGTTCACAACACCATCTATTAAACATTTATAACATTTATAAGAAAAAAAAAAAAAAAAAAAAGGAAAACGTTTGAACATTTTTTTTTTCACAAAACACCTTATAGCTGAATGGAAATAAATGATTTAATCAATAAAAACATGGAACAAAAACAAGAAGGCAAATAAATAAACGTGATTATTGTTGAAGCAATTCGCCTATTTAAGGGAGTAGTCTAGAGTCTAAACTGTAAATAATATAAAACTATTATATACTATAATATAAAACAAATAAAACTCTTACATGTTATAGTGTACGGTTCAAACTCTAGAATTGAAACTATTTTTTCAAACACCCAAATAGCTCCCGTTTGGTATGCAAGTTTGAATTGATGCAGCTTTTGTGGTTTGAATTGATAGTTTTTACCCTATGTAATTTAAATAATAGTTTTGAACTAATATTTAAAATATAAAGGTCTCAAAAAGGAATAAAACATCACATGGAAGAGTTAGTGTTTGGAAACTATAATTTATAAATAAAGACATGAATGATCGGTTTTGAAGGTCAAGTCTTCAATTGATAATTTAACTGGTTTTAAACTATCTTTTTAGTTTACAGGATTAATTTTAAAAATACCTCCTAAATTATCTCGTTAATGTCGCTTTGCCTCAAAAACTTTAAAGTATACTAATCTGTCCCCCCTAAACTATGAAATGTTTGCAAGAGCACTCCTTCCGTCACAACTCTATTAAGTTTTGCTAACATTGCGTTTTAATTATAATATTAAATTCTAATCTAAAAATATAAAACTTAATCCACATTAAAAGTAAAAAATTGAATTATTTCCAATAAAAAAATAAAACTAATTTTAACATTGGTTTAGGATTTGGCGCACCGAATACAATGGCTGGTGGCAAGTAGGGTTGGCAATTCGTATTCGCATATTGTGTTTGTGTCAGCACGATTACAGCATGACACGATTATGTTAAACACGAATACGACACGATTAATAAACGTACCTGAAATGCAAACATGATCACGAACCACCTATGACACATGTAACACAACACAACACGATTAACACGGTTACTAAACAGGCCATGACGGGTTGACACGATAAAAACACGTATATGATACTTTTATGACCCAGTTAACTGAAAATTAAAAAAATTTAAAAAAAGCCAATAAAGAAAATTAACAAAGACACAACATCTAATTGCTACTAACCTACTACAAATATTTCAAATAATTTTATTTTTAAGTTTAAATGTGCTATAAATGGGTGGGTCATGTCTTGTCTTATCAATACGTTTACTGCCCGTTTAATTAAATGTGCTAAAGTGTTAAACGTGCTAGCACGAATCTAATCCGTTTATTTTCATGTTATTCGTACTAACATATTTATGACCTAATTAATAAATGTGTTGTCCTAACATGTTTATCTCGTATCACTTTCATATCGTATCATCGTTCTTTGTCTGAAATTGCCAGCCGTAATGACAAGTTCTTCCATGAGAGATGCTTGTATCACTGATGGCTTTGCAATAGCCCACCTGATAAATTTATTGGGTTTAATATTTCTTCTGATCAGACCAATCTCTTTGTTTTTATTTTGCTTTAGTGTAAGTTTTTTTTATAGATTTTCCTAGTTCACTTTGACATTGTGGGACGAAGAACTTTGCAAAGATAAGCCACTTTGTGTAATATTGTTGGTGAATTAATTTGTGAATAAGATGAGAGAATGGATACTTGAACTTTTTAAAAAAGAAATGTGTTTGAGAAGTGCATAAAACATTTTTCTTAAAAGTTTTTTTTGTCTTTATTTAATCGAGTTTATTAAAGAGTTTTGTGACAAATTACCCTTAATATACAACAAACACTTAAACACTATATTTAATAATGATATAGCATTTCAGAGCAAGATATGATTCTGTTATAATTTTAGAATTTTTTTTATAAAAGCTAAGGATGTCATTTAAGGAATGATCACAATAAAATCAATCCATATAACCTTTATAAAAGATACCTTATCAAATGTAAAAAATATCTATTTATTCATAAATGTGTCTATTTATTCGTAAAAATTGAAACCACAACGCATGTGTTTTTCATTCATTCTAACGTATTTTTTGATCTTAAACATGTTAAAAATATATATTACAATCTGTCCCACAAATATCATACCTGAAATTTTTTTGCTGGAATATCATGCTTGAAATCGACTGGCTACAAATAGATCCATTACAATATCCAGACTCCATTTAAACACAGATCTAAAACACATGTTCATGCAAGACCAAAGCTTGCACGAGACACAAACCCACATTTGATCTTGCTACAGAAATCTGAAATCCCCAAAATTTACCAAGGACAACGAAGAGAGTAGATTCAGTGCAGCGATAGAGGACAATGCCAGGAGCAGCGACCTCAACGACGCCATATCTGGTCGGAAATAGTTGCCGACGTTTAATCCTTTACCTCATGTCGACGAAGTTTGTTAAAACCAAAGAAATCGAAATAGCTTTTTCTCCATTTTCCGCTTGAAAATGCAAAACCTAAGCAACCTCTTCCACCCGATTCGACAGCAACTAGCCTTGAGGCTCGTGCAATTACTTGATCTTGCCAAAGTTCGCTTGGCTCCGACTGTTGGCCATGTTCTTCAAACTCTACTGGGTTCATTTTTGTTTCTGGTTTTGGTTAATTTTTATGAGATCTGCACTATTATGTTAAAAGAAGAATCAATTAAAATAAAGGGGAGAGGGAGAGAGATCGGATCGTATATTTCTAGTTCTCATGTTTTATGGGTAAATTTAATAATAATCTCAATATTAAGTTTCATTCTTTAAATTAGAATTTAATATTATAAATACAGTGTCACGTCAGCAAAATTTAACAGAATTGCGTCCGAAGGAGTGTTCTTGCAAACATTTCATACCTTAGGGCGATAAATTGGTGTATTTTAAAGTTGAGGGGCATGGTAACACTAATAATATAGTTTAGAGGGTATTTTTACAACCATCCTATTTTAAATTACATTTACGGTTTTGTGGGCAAGTAGGTTTTAAACGCATAAACACTTGTACGAAACGGGTTGGAAGCGTCGGAATCAAACTTGACATAGGAGAAAAATTTGACCAGGTCAAAAAAATCCTCCACACACTCCTCCGTAATAAAATGTGCCTGAAAATAAATATTAAAAAAAAGAAAAAAAAAAGAAAAGACGAAACGCTCGCACGTTGACTGGGAGGCTAATGTTGACCATTGCCACCTGATTCTCAATCAGATTCGAGTGACCGCCAAGACATGCCACGTGTTAAGCTCTGAGTGCTTCAGCCCACAGACCAAGTCGCAAAAGCTGACCAAACGGCGTGCATGTCAATGTCAGCGAGTGCGGCTAGCTCCTATCTTCAACACTCCGTTGGAATTGAAAAATGGGTTATAGCCCACAACTTATGAGTGAATCTTAACATAACATAGTATATTTTTTGGTGTCCAAAACAGAAAAAAAAAAAAAAAAAAATTTCTCAAAAGCTCCCCTTTTTTTAGACTGAATAATAAAATCAAAACCTTATAAAATTAAATAGAATTTTTTAAATTTATTTGATTATTTGATAATGATTAAATCAAAAATTAATTAAAAAAACAATTTATCTGATGTTTACTTTTTTGTTGTTTTTTAACCGATTGATCTGCAGAATCCAAAAACACAACTTTGCTTTTTTTTTTTTGGCAGGCCTACTTATCAAAACAGCCTTTTTTTTTTTTTTTTTTTTTTGTAGCTCTAGAGCATCAAATTTTTTGTCCCTAGCGAGAAAGGAAGGGGAAAAGAACGCACACGCACGCAGAGACACAATCTAGTGAGTTGACAAGGCGTAACAGACTGGTTGTTAAGTTCATAGGCTGTGATTCGAGCCCAAACTCATGCATACTATCCTACTGATTATAGATTACCCGTGAGGCTTGAGACCTGTCTCTCTCTCTCAGTTCTCCATAATGCCTCCAACTTGGAACATCAGTTACGGCATATGTGTTAAGTTAAAAAAACAAACTTACTTTTGACCCGTTACCAGTTACAATTGATATTAAACTCAATTAGTTGAAGCTAAAGGTTTTAGTTCCAACTAACATTTGTAGTTCAAATATACCAAACACTAGTTTAAACTAACAAATTATAGATCAAACTCATATTTTTGGTTCAAACTTTAAATAATAGTTTCAACTATTTTTGGTATAAACTAACATTTTGACAAAGTTCCAAACATTGTTTACAACTAAAAACCATGGTTCAATTTCATTTTATTGGTTCTAACCAATATTCGTTCTAACTGATGTTCAAATGAGGCTATATCTCTTTTTGTTAACTTCACACAGGAAATTTCAATGTTTGGTGTTGTGATTTCAACCATACAGTTTCAATCATAAACGATTAGGGCTTCATTTGGCAAATCTAGTTGGAACTAATAAGTTCTAACTGCTACAGTATAAGCTTTTATATGCTACAGTGTAAAGTAAAAGTTTATTACAGTTTAAAGCTCTCACATACTATGGTGTTATAATTTTAACTTGTAGTTCAACTTTCTCCCCAAACTATACGTGTAAAACTCTCCTGTGCTATAGTATAAAATAAAAACTTGTTACCTGTAAAACTTTCATATGCTATAGTACGCAGTTAAAATCACAAGATTTTAACTTTTCTCTCAAATATCATAAATTTCTCTAGCAAGAACCCAAAAAAAAAAAATTTATTAGTATTTATTTGTCTTATAATTATTAAATTAAAAAACATGATTTTGATCATATCTTACATCTTAAAAACATATATTGCATATCAAATCGCCATTGAAAAAGACCATTTTGCATGTCTAAAACTTGGTAAAATTAAATTTTAACGGTCTCATTTTGAATATGAAATTTTTTATATTATACAGTGTTTTGTTACGAATTTTTGATAGGTTATGAAAAAATAACTTATTT
>CAMOHE010053021.1:0-20692 GCA_946598075.1 Artocarpus hirsutus | reverse complement strand
TGACTACTAGAGTCCACAATTGTATACGCAACTTGTCCCCTTTGTTTCAGATTCCATACATGTTCTTTCCAAGTTTCCACAGCCATGAATGTCGAAACTAAACTTCCATGATTGAGAGAAACATGGAATTTTCTTCAAGTACAGTGATTGGAACTGATCAAATGGAAATCCCACTTAAATCTTTTTTGTGGGCCACGGGGTCACGAGCATTTATTAGAAATGGACTGTCATGTTATGGTCGGTGCTACAAGGATACAGTCAATAGAAGGCATATACATTGCACAACTTTTTATTTATTTATTTATTTGGTTGGTAAGACATTGCGCGATTTTAATTTTTCTTTAGGAATTTCTGCCATGAAGATTCTGAATATGTTGGACCATATTATAATTGTATAAAAAAATTAAAAAGAGAATTAACAAAGCTTAGATTTAATGGTTTGAAACAATACAAAATTTTCACAAGATCTTTAAAAAAAATACGACTTACAACACATAAGTACGTTAATAACAACAAGTGAAACTTATTCTTACCCCCTGTTTGACAGTGGTTTTAACCACTCAGTTTCTACCATAAACTCAATTATGAACAATGTAAAGCTCTCATATGCTACAGTAACAATAAAAAAAATTGTTACAGTATAAAGCTCTGACATGCTATAATAAAAGTGTTTTAACCATTGGTTCCCACCATTTTTTCAAACACCCTATTAAAAAAAATGTCATGCGAATATTCTTATTGACGTGTGTGTGTGTATGTTATTCATGAATAATACTATTACACACATATATAACAATTCCTTAGAAATAAAATTTTCTGCAATTTCTACAAATCTATTAGCGTGCCTGATCAATTTTTTTTTTTTTTTTTTTGGTGTTTGACAAGTTTATTAGAACCAACTATAGTGTACATCTTTTAACAGTTACAATAAAATATAAAAAAATTATTATGATATAAAATTTTTACATCTTATAATTTTTAAACTAAAATTTTTAATTTTAACTAGTTTACGAAACACTCTGGTCAACTTAGATGATTATAACAACCCAAAAAACTAATAGAGTGTTTGACATGGTGGTTAAAATTATTAATTATAACTATAAATAATGTAACATATGAGAGTTTTATATTATAATAATTTTTTTATTATTATTATAATATGTGTAAATTTTATACTATTTTTAACCTGAAAATGGGTTAAAACTACCTTCTTAAACAGGACATACACAGCAAGCATCCTAAGTACAAACAATGAAAGTAGGTGCTGGGATCAGCAATTAGGCTTCATAGGGAATGATAATGTCATGTATAACTGTTGTGGCTGTTTAGTCCTGTCACTCCTCGACATCGAAAAATGGCAATGACGCTAAAGCAAGGTGATGTGCCAACACCGACCCTTTGATTAAACAAGACTACAGAATAAAAACAAAAAGAAAATTGGAAACGCAAAGTTTAATCGCTTTTCAAGATCCTTTTAGCTTATAACAAGACACTTGTTTCTTTTCAATTACAAAACCGAATCGTAGTACTGTATTTTTGGATCACAAAAATGAAGACATCATAATTTGAACTTAGAAACGTTCACAACACCATCTATTAAACATTTATAACATTTATAAGAAACAAAAAAAAAACAAAGGGAAAACGTTTGAACATTTTTTTTTTTCACAAAACACCTTATAGCTGAATGGAAATAAATGATTTAATCAATAAAAACATGGAACAAAAACAAGAAGGCAAATAAATAAACGTGATTATTGTTGAAGCAATTCGCCTTTTTCATTGTTTAAGGGAGTAGTCTAGAGTCTAAACTGTAAATAATATAAAGCTATTATATACTACAATATAAAATAAATAAAACTGTTGCATATTATAGTATACAGTTCAAACTCTAGAATTGAAACTATTTTTTCAAACACCCAAATAGCTCCCGTTTGGTACGCAAGTTCGAATTGATGCAGTTTTTGTGGTTTGAATTAATAGTTTTTACCTTATGTGATTTAAATAATAGTTTTGAATTGATATTTAAAATATAAAGGTCTCAAAAAGGAATAAAACATCACATGGAAGAGTTAGTGTTTGGAAACTATAGTTTATAAATAAAGACATGAATGATCGGTTTTGAAGGTCAAGTCTTCAATTGATAATTTAACTGGTTTTAAACTATCTTTTTAGTTTACAGGATTAATTTTAAAAATACCTCCTAAATTATCTCGTTAATGTCGCTTTGCCTCAAAAACTTTAAAGTATACTAATCTGTCCCCCCTAAACTATGAAATGTTTGCAAGAGCACTCCTTCCGTCACAACTCTATTAAGTTTTGCTAACATTGCATTTTAATTATAATATTAAATTCTAATCTAAAAGTATAAAACTTAATCCACGTTAAAATTAAAAAACTGAATTATTTCCAATAAAAAATAAAACTAATTTTAACATTGGTTTAGGATCTGGCACACCGAATACAATGGCTGGTGGCAAGTAGGGTTGGCAATTCGTATTCGCATATTATGTTTGTGTCAGCACGATTACAGCATGACAAGATTATGCTAAACACGAATACGACACGATTAATAAACGTGCCTGAAATGCAAACATGATCACGAACCACCTATGACACATGTAACACAGCACAACACAATTAACACGGTTACTAAACAGGCCGTGACGGGTTGACACGATAAAAACACGTATATGGTACTTTAATGACCCAGTTAACTAAAAATTAAAAAAATAAAAAAAAAGCCAATAAAAAAAATTAACAAAGACACAACATTTAATTGCTACTAACCTACTACAAATATTTCAAATAATTTTATTTTTAAGTTTAAATGTGCTATAAATGGGTGGGTCGTGTCTTGTCTTGTCAATGCGTTTACTGCCCGTTTAATTAAATGTCCTAAAGTGTTAAACGTGCTAGTACGAATCTAACCTGTTTATTTTCGTGTTATTCGTACCAACATATTTATGATCTAATTAATAAATGTGCAGTCCTAACATCTTTATCTCGTATCACTTTCATATCGTATCATCGTTCTTTATCTGAAATTGCCAGCCGTAGTGACAAGTTCTTCCATGAGAGATGCTTGTATCACTGATGGCTTTGCAATTACCCACCCGATAAATTTATTGGGTTTAATATTTCTTCTGATCAGACCAATCTCTTTGTTTTTATTTTGCTGTAGTGTAAGTTTTTTTTATAGATTTTTCTAGTTCACTTTGACATTGTGGGACGAAGAACTTTGCAAAGATAAGCCACTTTGTGTAATATTGTTGGTGAATTAATTTGTGAGTAAGATGAGAGAATGGAGACTTGATTTTTTTAAAAAAGAAATGTGTTTGAGAAGTGCATAAAACATTTTTCTTAAAAGTTTTGTTTGCCCTTATTTAATCGAGTTTATTAAAGAGTTTTGTGATAAATTATCCTCAATATACAACAAACACTTAAACACTATATTTAATAATGATATAGTATTTCAGAGCAAGATATGATTCTGTTATAATTTTGAAGTTTTTTTTATAAAAGCCAAAGATGTCATTTAAGAAATGATCCCAATAAAATCAATCCATATAACCTTTATAAAAGATGCCTTATCAAATGTAAAAAACATCTATTTATTTATAAAGGTGTCTATTTATTCGTAAAAATTGAAGCCACAATGCATATGTTTTTCATTCATTCTAACGTATTTTTTGATCTTAAACATGTTAAAAATATATATTACAATCTGTCCCACAAATATCATACCTGAAATTTTTTTGTTGGAATATCATGCTTGAAATCGACTGGCTACAAATAGACCCATTACAATATCCAGACTCCATTTTAACACAGATCTAAAACACATGTTCATACAAGACCAAAGCTTGCACGAGACACAAACCCACATTTGATCTTGCTACAGAAATCTGAAATCCCCAAAATTTACCAAGGACAACGAAGAGAGTAGATTCAGTGTAGCGATAGAGGACAACGCCAAGAGCAGCGACCTCAACGACGCCATATCTGGTCGGAAATAGTTGCCCACGTTTACTCCTTTACCCAATGTCGTCGAAGTTTGTTAAAACCAAAGAAAACGAAATAGCATTTCCACCATTTTCCGCTTGAAAATGCAAAACCTAACCAACCTCTTCCACCCGATTCGACAGCAACTAGCCTTGAGGCTCGTGCATTCACTTGATCTTGCCAAAGTTCATTTGGCTCTGACTGTTGGCCATGTTCTTCAAACTCTACTGGGTTCATTTTTATTTCTGGTTTTGGTTAATTTTTACGAGATCTGCACTATGTTAAAAGAAGAATCAATTAAAATAAAGGGGAGAGGGAGAGAGATCGGATCGTATATTTCTAGTTTCTCACGTTTTATGGGTAAATTTAATAATAATCTCAATATTAAGTTTCATTCTTTAAATTAGAATTTAATATTATAAATACAGTGTCACGTCAGCAAAATTTAACAGAATTGCGTCCGAAGGAGTGTTCTTGCAAACATTTCATACCTTAGGGCGATAAATTGGTGTATTTTAAAGTTGAGGGGCATGGTAACACTAATAATATAGTTTAGAGGGTATTTTTAAAAGGAAAATTTTGAAAAAAGGAGTTAAGAAAATTTGAAATTAAGTGAATGATCTCTTTTTTTTTTTTGCATTAAAAAAAGGTTTTTTTCTGAGCATCGAAACTGTCTTAATTTTTTTCACAAAAAAGAGAAAAAAGACTATATCGCAGAGAAGAATCTAACTGTGGTAAAAATAAAAAAATTTAAAACTATTTTGATGCTTAAAAAGTTAATTTTTTAATTAAAAAAATAAAAAAAAAATTTATTTATCAAAATAAAATTTTGGCCGGACTACTTTTCAACGTCCCTGTTTAAAACCATCCTATTTTAAATTACATTTACGGTTTTGTGGGCAAGTAGGTGTTAAACGCATAAACAGTTGTACGAAAAGGGTTGGAAGCGTCGGAATCAAACTTGACATAGGAGAAAAATTTGACCAGGTCAAAAAAATCCTACACACACGCCTCCGTAATAAAATGTGCCTGAAAATAAATATTAAAAAAAAAAAGAAAAAAAAAGAAAAAACGAAACGAACGCACGTTGACTGGGAGGCTAATGTTGACCATTGCCACCTGATTCTCAATCAGATTCGAGTGACCGCCAAGACATGCCACGTGTTAAGCTCTGAGTGCTTCAGCCCACAGACCAAGTCGCAAAAGCTGACCAAACGGCGTGCATGTCAATGTCAGCCAGTGCGGCAAGGTCCTATCTTCAACACTCCATTGGAATTGAAAAATGGGTTACAGCCCACAACTTATGAGTGAATCTTAACATAAGAAAGTATATTCTTGTTTTTTGGTGTCCAAAACAGAAAAATAAAAAATAAAAACGAAAAAAAATTTCTCAAAAGCTTAGTTTTCAAATTCCCCTTTTTTTTAGACTGAATAATAAAATCAAAACCTTATAAAATGAAATAGAATTTTTTAAATTTATTTGATTATTTGATAATGATTAAATCAAAAATTAATGAAAAAAACAATTTATCTTATGTTTACTTTTTTGTTGTTTATTAACCGATTGATCTGCAGAATCCAAAAACACAACTTTGCTTTTTTTTTTTGACAGGCCTACTTATCAATGCACCCTTTTTTTTTTGTGTAGCTCTAGAGCATCAAATTTTTTGTCCCTAGCCAGAAAGGAAGGGGAAAAGAACACACACGCACGCAGAGACACAATCTAGTGAGTTGACAAGGCGTAACAGACTATGGTTGTTAAGTTCATAGGCTGTGATTCGAGCCCAAACTTATGCATACCATCCTACTGATTATAGATTACCCGTGAGGCTTGAGACCTGTCTCTCTCTCTCAGTTCTCCATAATGCCTCCAACTTGGAACGTCAGTTACGGCATATGTGTTAAGTTAAAAAAACAAACTTACTTTTGACATACAATTGATATTAAACTCAATCAGTTGAAGCCAAAGGTTTTAGTTCCAACTAACATTTGTAGTTTAAATATACCAAATATTAATTTAAACTAACAAATTATAGATCAAACTCATATTTTTGGTTCAAACTTTAAATAATAGTTTCAACTATTTTTGGTCTAAACTAACATTTTGACAAAGTTCTAAACATTGTTTACAACTAAAAAGCATGGTTCAATTTCATTTTATTGGTTCTAACCAATATTTGTTCTAACTGATGTTCAAACGAGGCTATATCTCTTTTTGTTAACTTCAAACAGGCAATTTCGATGTTTGATGTTGTGATTTCAACTGTACAGTTTCAATCATAAACGATTAGGGCTTTATTTGGCAAATCTAGTTAGAACTAATAAGTTCTAACTGCTACAGTGTAAGCTCTTATATGCTACAGTGTAACGTAAAAGTTTATTACAGTTTAAAGCTCTCACATACTATGGTGTTATAATTTTAACTTGTAGTTCAACTTTCTCCCAAAACTATACGTGTAAAACTCTCATGTGCTATAGTATAAAATAAAAATTTGTTACTCTGTAAAACTTTCATATACTACAATACGCAGTTGAAATCACAAGATTTTAACTTTTCTCTCAAAAATCATAAATTTCTCTAGCAAGAACCCAAAAAAAAAAAAATTAGTATTTATTTGTCTTATAATCATTAAATTAAAAAACATGATTTTGATCATATCTTACATCTTAAAAACATATATTGCATATCAAATGGCCATTGAAAAAGACCATTTTGCATGTCTAAAACTTGGTAAAATTAAATTTTAACGGTCTCATTTTGAACATGAAAATTTTTATATTATATAGTGTTTTGTTACGAATTTTTGATAGGTTATGAAAAAATAACTTATTTATAGGAATTTTTGGTTAAGCATTTTGATCTGCATAAAAAAATAATGATCATTATATATAACAATTTAAAAACCTACACTACTATAAGATCCTAACAGAATAAAGACCGTTCTTTTTAACGTGGACATCAAACGAGAGAGTTATTTTAAACAAATGATTGCCCTTCCACTAGGGCAATTCTATTTAAAACAATTTCAACCAGATTTTTATCAATAAATTATTTATCTAACAAAAATAAGTATTTGTCCCTTTTCCTCAGTAATAAATGGCTCAAATGTTTTACTCGTTATTATTAGTTTTTTCTTTCTGTGTTCCATCTTTTCAACTAAACGCGACATATTGCATCATTATCAAGAAGATAACTTTCCGTCACCCATTCGATCAATGAAATGTGGTAGCCCACACTCAAATTAATTGAGTGATGATTAGTAAGTTACAATACATTTGTTATTAAAATTATTAGTTAAAATTATAAATATTATAATATATAAAAATTTTAATTGTAATAATTTTTTTTATTATAACATGTACAGATGGGTCCCGCAATGGTACAAATCTACCCATCTGTCTGTCTGGCTGGCTCAAGCAAGGGTGAGAAAGTCCATGAACGTGCTTACATCTGACCGTTTTAATAAATGCGACTTTTCCATTTTCTGCGCATAAATATGCAAATTTTGGTGGGAGGAGGGTCTAGCCAGAGGAGAAAAAAATAGAAAAGTAGGACCCATCAATATTAAGGAGCCTACGAGAAGTTGGTTAGTAAATAAGTTAAAACTTAAATATTATCATGTATAAAAATTTTATATTAGAATAAAATTTTACTTTTTATTATAATATATAAAAATTTTATATTGTAACAGTTTAAATTTATTATTTTTAATATGTTTTTTAAACAAATTTAAACAAATTTTAGTAAAATTAGACCCAATTAGTTGAAATATTTTTTTATATATAAAAAAAATGTAGCTAGGGTTGTATTGCCCTCTTAATTGGACATTCTCTTAACCAACACTTATAGTTAGGGAACTCGTTAAACTAATTATGGAGATTCCTAATGTGGGGTTGGGTTTATAGTGTGTTTAGTAATATCAATTTTAACTAAAATTTTTTGTTAATACAGTATAAAACTCTCACATGCTATAATGCTAATGTAATACTCTCACTCTCACTTGTTATAGTATTTATAATTAAAATTAGTTCAAACTATATACTTTTTAAGTATGTACTAACCAAAAAAAAAAAATGAAAAATCCACAAAATCATGTACCAACTACTTGATGGTTCAAACTTCAAAGCTAGGGGGTCTTACTTTTCAATTGCACTCTTTTTATGTTCCTAGTAAACCAAGTTATGATAACATAACTTTGTTTGATGAAACATGGTAAACTGTAAACTATGAGAATTGTATCTACTTGTTTTGCAATTTAGATTCTTATACGTTTAGCATACTGATTCGAAGTCATTAGTTCTAACCATTCATAGTGTAAACTTTTTAATTACAAGTACAACGTAAAAGCAAAAAGTAGATATAATATAAAACTCTTATATGCTACAATATTTAAACTTTTTTTTTCAATTTAAACTAGTTCTAACCATCCACAGTATAAAGCTCTTTATAGATACAATATAAAACAAAACAAATATAATGTAAAGCTCTTATCGTATTTGAACTGATTTTTTTTGTTTGTGAAACATGCTATTAGTTGAAAATTGAGAATTGTGATTCAAATAACGTAGTGAAGACCGTTTCATTGAGTATGGATATACAAATTATTATTATATTGGTAACATGCTACGTAAACCCATTTAATTCTTCCTGATTTAGCAAGAAAATAGTTTCTCCAGTTAATAATTAATCATCCTTGTTGCAATATTATCAAATTGTCGGCAGGTGGTAACAAAGATAAGTCAATAATTTGACATGTTGTTAGAAACATTTTTGTATTTGATCGATGATGGATAATGTAACGACCTAATTTAAAATAGAGACAAAGTAAGGCATGCAAAGGCATCACTATATTATTTTTCTCAATTTTCCTTTTACAAAAAAAAAAAGAAACAAATCTCAATTTTTAATTAACCCGCGCCAAGAGAACGGTGAGTCGGATTAATTAGGCTGTGTGTCTTCACTCAGTACAGTGCAAAAGTTATTTATAATTAAGAAATTTTTTTTTTTTTGGTAGAAGCTATTATAGATTGTTGTGCTACGTACAGCTATTGGGAAGCGCACATGCCCATTCACTCTGTGAATTTTTTTTTGGATGTAAGAAACTCATAAAAATTTAGTTTTTTTTTTTATTGATTTTTTATTCTCTTGTTTCGTAAACAAAAAATAAGTACATCACATTCTGAAAAAAAAGCAAGGAAAACAAGATAGTAAAATATTTATAGATAACACGTAAAAAATAGCATTTGAGAGAGTTGTTAAAAAAGATGTTTAAGTAAGTACACGTTTAAAAAAATTATGGTACAATATGTATTTTTACTTTATTGATAAATATTGTTATTTTAACATTGTATTAGACTGTTAACAGTCTAATTTATAATTGTAAGTAGTTTTGCGTCATGTGCTATAAACAAGTACGAAGACAACCATCATTTCTTTATTCACATTTCTCACCAAGTAAACATGCTAATAGATTAAATTAGACAACCAACGTCAATATTACGCCCAAAAAAAAAAAACAAACATCGATGAGTAGCGGTGTTAACCCATGCCACAAGGCCGTGCTAGCCAAAAGGAAACAATGAATCAAGTCTCGTGGCAAACTTTTTGATAGGGCACTAAAAAAAAGAAAAAAAAATTCTAACACAATGGGCCGCAATCAAAATTAGTTGAGACACAGCTAAAATTTTACACAAAAATCAAATTTAAAATTAAAAATTTTAAATTGTAAATGAGGCCATGTGCTCCTATTCTCTTATATGTCCTTTTGCCCATGGTCGAGCTACCCTGGTGAATTCAAGGGGAGGTTAGGTCAAGCATAAGGGAGGGAAGCTCGACCCGATAGCCAAACAAGCATAAAGCTTGGCTCGTTCGATTTGTGTTTTCATATAAAAACATCTGAAAAATGGAAAAAAACGTAGATGAATCAAGCCTATCAAGCCAGAGTCTTTACACGAGCCAAAGAACTAGGCGCAACTCAGCCTTACCTAAATCTTTACATATACTGATATCGAGTCTAAATATGCAAGTTACAATCCGACCCTTTTAGCATTGCCCAAACCGATGCCTTTATCAATCATTCCTCTACGTTCCTCTTCTTATTTATCAGTAGTTTTTAACTTAAGCATAAAAGAAAATTAAAACATAAAAGGGATGTTTTTTCTAATTTTTGAACTTGAAAAAGAAATGTGAGGTAGCTATAAAGAGGGAAAATTGAAGAATATTGATAGAACTGTTTGTAGGGTGTTTGACAAGCATAATTTAAACCAACTTTTTAGTTATCATATAATATAAAAGCCTTACATTTTATAGTAAAAAAATATAAAATTATTATAATGTAAATCTCTCATACACTATGATATTTTAAAGCAAAAAATTAGTTTAACCCATATTTGTCAAACATTTATTAGTTTTTTTTTAGAGTTATAAATATATAAACCACACAACATAAAAAATAATAATAAAGTAATAGAAAGTTGGATTTGTACTTCACGGGCGGAAGAAGCGAGTGCAGCTAATGAAACAACAAAACTTCCCCGCAAATATTCGGCAATAAATATTTACGATCTCGATCACGAACGTATGCATTCCGTATTTTTCAAACAACCACCTTCTCTCTTCTTCTTTCTTCTCCATCTTCTTCTACTAACTCAATACTCTTTTACTCTCTCTCTGGAAATGTCACATCATAACCAGAGATCTTCACAGAAAAACTTTCTGGAAATCATGATTCACAATCTCTAAGAAAACACAGACCAAAATGGGAAAAGCTTCTAAGTGGTTTCGCGGTCTCTTCGCCTTCAACAAGTCTTCATCAGACTCTTCCCCGTCTTCTTGCGCCAAACCGCCTAAGGAGAAGCGGAGATGGAGCTTCGTCAAGTCCTACAGAGAAAAAGACCAAACTACCCTCCACCACCACCACCTTCCCCAAGCCGACGTCGACCAACTCCGCTCCGCCACCGCCGCAGCAGCAGCAGACGACTTCTCTGGCGACGAAGACAAGCACGCCATCGCCGTGGCCGCCGCGACGGCCGCCGTCGCCGAAGCCGCCGTGGCTGCCGCTCAGGCTGCCGCAGCCGTCGTCCGGCTAACCAGCGGCGGCGGCGGCAGGGGGGGCGCCAAGAACGCCACGGCGTACGTTAGCGGAAGCGGCTCCGGGATTCGTGAAGAGTGGGCTGCCGTTAAGATACAATCAGCATTCCGAGGCTGCTTGGTTCGTATTTTCCTCCTTTTTAATATTTTTAATTTTAATTATTTATTTTCTTAATTATTGATATACAGTTAATGCTTGTTAAATAATTAGTTCAGTTTATTAACCACGGACTCATTTTCACCAGGATTGACAACTCTCATGAGAAACTGACATGTGTCCTTTTTATCGATAACACCATCGTCAACGTTCTTGTTTCCCGTAAACCATTTTCATGCTATTTCCTAACTAATAACTTAATTTTAAAGCAATTTAAACGTACAGATAAAGATAAAAAGCTTTCTTTCTTTCTTTCTTTCTTTTTTTTTTAATTTATGTCTCTGCAATCCAATATTCTTTTGAAATCCCATCTTCTCAATACTCCACTTGAGCTGTCTTGTCTTGTCGTTTTTTCTTGAAACATAAATGGTCACAAACTGCTCCCACCATTGTTTTTTTTCCCTTCTTGTATAACATAACACCCAGCAAGCATTATGGGACTTAGTTGTTTTCCATGGGGCAAATTGTGGGCATCCAAGAGGCGAAAAAAACTAGAAACAAAAGAATATGGACCTAAAAAAAAGTAATTATGCCCTGCTTTGTTCTCACTATTGTACATATTGCTGTGACGGCGTTTTCCGAGTTGATGGGTCATGATGTATTTCTGTTTTGAGTTAATGGTTGTTGGTAATTTCGTCGTTGGGCTCCACTTAAAAGTAGGGCATTATATGGGTAAAATGTTAATAATCTCTCTTATATGTATATGTGTGTGTGTGTGTATATGGAGTTGGTGAGTTGTAACGTTCCATTGTTTTTTGTCTGCTTTGTTGTTGTGATGGTTTATTATATTAAATAATATTGTTCTTGTACCTGCTATAGTTTCTTAAATTGTGAACTTAATGCAGCGACTCTGGTTTCTTCTTTTTTCCCTTTAAGTAAAATGGTTAAAATCTTCTTTAAAAGATTTGTGTTTTGGTGTGTCGTAGAAACTGGGGGGGTGGTGGTTAATTTACGTTTGCAGCAGATTTCAGACCTAAAATTAGATCCTGAGATTCGTTTCCAATTTAGTATCTCTTCTTCTGGTGTACATGAGTTAAAACTGAACTAAAAGGTGTACTAGTTTCAGAGAAGCATTTAAGATCACTTTAAACTTTCGTGGTACTCGATAGGTAAGACTTTATGATACTGGGAATTAGTCTTTTTTTTTTTCCCAACTAGTTTAGAGTTGTAATAACTCTTTTGAGGTTATGGTTCAACTCCATGCTTGCTTGAGTAACAATGCTAAACAACACGTGTGGGGTTCGATACCACCTACTTATAAAAAGTTGGTTCTATCCTGGAAAAATGCTCGAAGATATGAGTCTCGCAGGTGAGATCCACGCTCTATCAATGTGTGGTTTAGGCACCGATGCTGTGAGACCTATGGTCTATCAATGTGTGATTTAGACACCGATGCTGTCTTTTACTATTATTCTTCATGGCTCACTCTTTATTAGTTACGGTGGTCGACATTAGTCTACCCGAGCATTTTTCTTGTTTGACTATGTTATTTCTAATATGGCTAACTAATGGGGCCTGGGGGGCAGTTGAAAGTGGGCCCAGAATAGCAAAAGTTGGTCTTGGGTATTGTTTTCTTAAAAAAAAATGTGAATTTGACTTTGTAAAAGGAATAAAGCCTGGGTAGTTGGGTACTTCAATGTTGTATTAAAAAGCGGATCACCCGTCAAAGGATGTACATTACATACTAAGCACTTTTTTTTTATCCTTTGTGGGGGTAACTTGTGACATGTCATTGTCTTCTGGATATCATGTCAGACATTGAATTCATGCTGGTTCAGAAACCACATCTTTTAAGCGCTTATTATGTTCAAATTTCCATGTCAAATCTGAGCAATGTTTCATCCTTGGCGACCCTTTTCTCAAGACCATTGAATTTAAGGTTCTTCAGCAGCTAAGATAGTGTGAAAAGAATGTGGTCCTATGAACTTTTTTATCTCTCTTTTTCACATTACATTTAATCAATCTTATTATAGGACAATACATGGTTTATGACATTTGCAACTTCCTAAGAAGTAAGAATCTTTATTATTACTTGGTTCTAAATTTGCTAATCATAAATGTTTATGTAGGCAAGAAGAGCGTTGAGAGCTTTAAAAGGATTGGTGAAGTTACAAGCATTGGTAAGAGGTCACATTGAAAGGAAGCGGACGGTGGAGTGGCTGCATCGGATGCAAGTTTTGATGCAAGCACAGGCACGAGCAATTGGCGGACGTTCCCAAGGTTCCGAATTGCAGCATTCAAGTAGTAAATCTTCAAGTTTCTATCATCCTGTATGCAAAAAATTTAACTCCATCTCTTTTCCCTCCAGTATTTGAGTTTTCAATGTATATGGTTTTTATGGAATGTGGGGAACTTTTGCTTTATATATATCTCTAGAAGACTTTTCAGTAGAAAGACTTTATGACTTTTAAAGGAATGGGGTTCAGTTGTTATTACTATAAAGATCCATTTTCCATATCAAAATAAAAGTGGTCACAGTTGCTTTGGATTTTGTTCCCCTATCTTTTACCTAACTAACCTTCCGAATTCACCTTTCCCTTTCTGTGAATAAAACATTATAAAATAACTTCTTTTAATAATTGAACAAAAAATATCTAACACCACAACTAATAGAATGTAAATTCATTTGTCAAGCATATGTTGTGGGAACTGTCTTCAATTAGTGTGTGGTGTTGAATATTACTTGTGCCTCTAGCATTAAATTTTTAAAGTTTTTCCTTTTCAAAAAAAATTTACTAAATACATTGCATGGAAATGTCGTTACACAGTTTTTGGACATGGAATCTTCTGCTTTTTACGAATCAATTGCTAAATAGCCACTAAAGTGTACAAAGTTTCTGCAAGCAGGGACCGGCAACTCCTGAAAAGTTTGAACATGTTATCAGAAGCAAGAGTAGAAAACATGAGCAACCATCTTTGCTTAGGGTATGTTCATTACTTCTCTCCAATCTAAAATTGTTTTAATTTCATTATCTTATCTTTTCTTTGTTGCTTATGTTATTGTTCCATTAATTGTAGAAAAGTAGCTCCAAATACAACGGCAGGGCAACAAGTGATCATGACAAGACTGACTCCGGCGGAAGTCGATCAGAGACTCAATTGGACGAAAGATCAGGGAACCTAAGGAGTTCTTCGGTAAGGAACAGCATGGCAGATGACGAAAAGAGCGACCGAATTCTCGAAATTGATACTGGGAAACCCCATAATATCACACCCAAGAGGAGAAACCTCTTTCACTCTTCTGACCGTGCCATACTTTTGGACCAATACAGCCATAGCTTTACGGCCTCCAAGGACTCCACAACACGCTACACGCAACCCAGCCCTTCCCCTTGCAAAGTTCAATCCTTAACCCCCCTGCAGCTCTCGAAAAACGACGTCGAGGAGAGCTCTTTCTGCACGGCCAACAACAGCCCACAGGTCTGCTCTGTCTCGTCCAAGGGTGCCTGCTCGAGGAGAAGTCCCTTCACTCCCTCAAAGAGTGATGGCTCAAGAAGCTTCTTTAGCGGCTATTCAGACTACCCCAACTACATGGCGTGCACTGAATCTTCAAAGGCTAAAGCTAGGTCTCTCAGCGCTCCGAAGCAGAGACCTCAGTACGAGAGGTCAAGCTCAATGAAGAGGTACTCGATTCATGGCATTGGCGACTCGAGACAGAATGGGCAGAGGATCTCTACCTTGCACGCCAATTTCATGAACAAGGCCTATCCGGGATCTGGTCGTTTGGACAAGCTTGGAATGCCTATAGGTTACAGATACTGAGATGCTTTTTTTTCCCTCTTTGACTAACTAATTATGTGGTCGATCGAGTTATTTAGTTGCGCCATTGTGAGAATCTTAGATGGTAATTAATAGGATAGTTTTGTGATTTTTCTTTTTCCTGGTTTTTAGGACTTGGAAGAAACTGCTGTTTAACAGTGTTATTTGTTGTATTGAAGTAATGTTTTGGTAGTTGAAGTTGAATTGGTGAAGTGTTTGTGGTTGCACTTTTCCTTTCAAGAACCATCTACTCTCTTTGAACGCTCCATTTCTTGAATATGGACTATTGAAACTCGTATATATTAGTAGATGTTTAGCAAACTGGTTTGAATTGAAAAAATAAGTTAAAGTGTTGTAACATATGAGAGTTTTACACTGTTGATGATTCAAAATGATGAGTTTGAATCGGTATGCTAAACATAATGTAAAACATTGAGAAGTACGAACGGCTAAGAAATCCATTAGCACAAGACATTCAACTTTAATGAAGCAAGGTTATTATACTACATTGAACATGACATGAAAGCTTATCAAAGAACTGCAACAATATTCTTCAAAAGCCAAGATTGTTTCTTGGCATGTGTTGCACTCTTTATAATCACCATGTATGTCAAAAACTGTCTCAGAAACGAAGGCAATTACCAACGTAGATGGCTCAGCATATATAAAGAAAACGACTACAGCGTTTATCCAACGGGCTTGAATTGGAAAAATAAGTTAAAATACAATAGTGTGTGAGAGTTTCATATTATCATCATTTTTTTTTTTTTTTTTTTTGCTTTATATTGTAGTTAGTTTTATATTGTGAATGTTAGCAATAAAAAATTTGAACAGGTATGCTAAACAAAAGGGACATTGACCGCCATAGTGAGAAAATTGGAGAGGCATATTAGACCATGTGAATTTTGAGCATGGCTTTCAACTTATTTTACAGTGTTAAGGATACATGAAGAAACATAAAGAATTCCTTGTGAAATTGGACTTCAAATCTCAATAACAAACTCGAATGGGGGTGTTTAGTAATAGAGTCAAAATTACAAAATATAATTTCAACCATCTTTTGATTCAATTTTTTATGAGAAAAAATCTTGTAATAAAAATTAGTTGAAAAGACATTTTGTAGTTTTAACAATGTTTTTAAACACCTTAAAAAATATATGCACAAACGGTTTGGTTGATTGGATCGATGGATTTTGACCCCTTAAAATTGAATCCAGTTCAATTGGATTTCTTTTTTTTTTTTTTAATTAATCCGATCCGATGAGAATTCAAGATTGGCTATCTGGTCGACTATCCAATCAGATTCGATAATCTGCTCACCTCTATCAATTGTGGCATTTGTTTACTAAAATAGTTTTTTGGCAGAGTTTAATTCTGGCGCCAAGGAATAGCTTTGTTGTGCTCAACAATAATTATTTATCTTAACTTACCAACTAGTGACAAAACGGTGTCGTGGTGTAGTTGGTTATCACGTCAGTCTAACACACTGAAGGTCTCCGGTTCGAGTCCGGGCGACGCCATTTGTTTTGTACGGGCGTTCTACTGCCTCGTCTCCAGCGAGAGCTTTTCCTTCAAAGATGGTTGCATTTCTATCCAACCAAGTACTCCAACGGAGAGAGCATTCAAAAGAGATCCAAGTCTTCCTTTTTACTATATTGCTGAACCAACGAACATGGAGAGATAAACCCGGATATTGCAGGCCCACATTTTCTTCCACCATAACCTAAAAGGATCCCACTCTGCTTACATCCACTAATCTCAATACCATAACCAGACTTCACGGTGTATATTCCTTTGCTCTCAAAATGCCATATTGGAATATCTTCCCCTCCCGACCCTCCCAAAGGAATCGCAAGAACCAAATCTTTATAAATCTTCCACAATTGGGCTTCCAGTGCATTGGTATTCTAATGTCCGCCTTCCATGAGATCCGCGACATACATGTCTTTCTCTGGGTCCTCCACACGAGCAACCATTTTAAAAGAAAAAGGTCTAGAAAGCCAAGGATCCTCAAAAACCTTAACTTTTTGTCCATCCCCAAATCTTCCAACATACCCGTGCCTTTAGTAGCTCGCGCCAAACAGAGGACGGATTACCACCTAATTTAGCCTTTACAAAATCAAGTTCTCGACTAATACTTAGCCTTGATAACCCGAGTCAAAAAGGAACTTGGGTGGGCCAAAAGCCGCCAACCTTGTTTTGCAATCAATGCCCTGTTAAAGGCTACCAAATTCTTAAAACCCATACCTCCCTCTCCTTTTAGTCGACTCAACAAATCCCAACTTACCCAATGAATTTTCTGCTCATCGCCATTACCTTCCCACCAAAATCTCGTTACCAAGGATTGGAGATCATCACATAGAGTGGTCGGTAACTTGAAAATACTCATAGCATAGGTCAAAGCAGCTTGAGCCACAGCCTTTATCAAAATCTTTTTACCTCCAATGGAAAATATTTAACCTTTCCACAATTGCAACTGCTTCCAAACCTTCTCTCTAATGCTATTAAAAAGCCAACGTTTATTACGCCCCACAAAGCAGGAAGGCCAAGGTAAAAATCATGGGCCTCTGAGTTATCAAGACCAAGAGAATTAAGAATAGTACCTTGTGTACCTTCATCCAGATTTTGACTTACTTATTGCCGAATGTATGGCTATTATGCATATTATGAGACGATTCTCCCCTTATATAGCAGAATGTGTGGCTATTAGAGAAGGGGCCCAGTTTGTGGTAGATTGTGGCTCTGTAGAATGGATGGTTGAATCGGATGCGACCAACGCGGTTAAAGCGGCGTTGAACCCTTGAATAGAGAGAGGAATTTGAAAAATGACTTTTTCAAAAAAAATTTTTTGGTTAATGATTTTTTTTTTTTTGGACAGTTTTTGGTATAAAAAAAAGATATTTTTGGCATGAAAACGGTTTCAGTTTCTGTTGAGGTTTTTTATCTTTCTGAAAAAAAACTTAGACAGTTTACCTGCTCAAAAAAAACGTATTTTTTCATATTAAAAAAAAAAGAAATCATTTACCAATTTAAAAATTTTTTTGGCCTGTTTTTCAAATTCTTCCTTGAGTAGATCGGTTGAAGCCAATGTACTTGAAGACATCATAAGCCTTTTTTTTTTTTAAGCTCGTTGTGGTTCTATTTACTACTTTCCCTGTGATGGAAGTTATGTAGCTTACACGTTAGCCAGTCATGCTCAGTTAAATTTTATTAATGTTTGTTGGTGTTCTTAATAATCACTTTGTAAGTCTCGATCATTTATGTGAATATAAAGTTTCATCAATTTCATTTCAAATATATATACACATATATATACATACCCCTCAAAAATATATAAATATTGCGTAAATGCACATATGCATTCTTGAGTTAAGTTTTAATTATGGTATAGATATTTTTTAATTTATTTAATTAGAAGATATAAGATATAAGAATACAATTATTAAAAAACATAGTTAAAAGATGGGATGAAAGAATTTTTAAAAAGAGATGAATTTTAACAACATTATTTTAATAATAACAAGTGAGAGTAAAACAGTATTCTAAAGAAACAAATAGAAAATAAAATTGTAGATTAAAAATTAACACATTTGAAAGAAGTTATTTAATTTGAAATATTTTATTTTGATATTAATAAATTGACATAAGAATGAAAATATTTGCGGTTAAAAAGTAAAATATACATGTATAATCTTTTTTTTTTTGAAAGGATAAAGGCTTTTTTTAGGATGTGGAGTTAAACGAAAAAACCAAAGTTGAAAAAGCCAAAAAAAAAAAAAGAAAAAAGAAAAAAAAAAGAAACTAGAATGAAAAGGGAGTCCCTCCCAAAGAAAACGTGAACTACCGCACGACATTTTTAATGTAAGATATTTCAAATCTATGTACCAATTAAGATGTACTGATTAAATTAAGGTATTTGGTACCGATTAAACAAGTGAAGGTATAAGTAAAAGAGGAATGCACATGAAAAATCAAAAAAATAGAATAAAGGATTTTATGTGTCTAGTGTGAAAAATAGGGATAAAATGAGTGTTACTAACACCCTTCTAAGCATAATATTTGAAATTACAACCAAAATTTTCTTGGACTTTGACACATTTACTTCCATATTCCTTTTGTACTTTGATCATGTGATCCTTAAATTTTTTTGAGGCAATTAAATTCTTAAACTTAACAAAACGTAACAATTAAATTTTAATCAGAAACTTCCTTCAAAATTAAAACAATGTTGACGTTAAATCCACAATTAAATTAAATTAAATCAAGTTAAAAATTTTACTAATAAATGAATTAAGATAATATGTGCCCTTAATGACCATCATTAGATCCTAAACAGGCTTCTAAACTCAAATTCAAATAGTTGAAAATGTAAGTCACATATATAGATAAAAATATGAATATAATCAAAAACTAAAAAACTAAATAAAAATATCACGTAACGATTATAATTGCTCACTCAAGTTGAGCTACATCCACCGTTAAAGCTTCTTCATTGTATTGAGAATCTAGCACAAGTCACAATGACTTTTGGGAATTTTTTGAGAGAATTTTACAATGTAAAGGAAATGCAAGTGCTCATGCCAATTAAAAGTGTGTGTGTGTTTAAGAGAGAATATAGACCCTAAAATGGGGGCACTGATCATGCTAAGGTTCCTAGGTTTGAACGTTTTCAAATGGGATGGGACACGCGTCAGGTAACTATTAGCTTCACGTTCTGCATTGCCTCAGCTCAAGTAATTGTCCAGGTTATCGGTTGTAACTTTCAATTAGCCATTTTAGCTTTAGCTCAACCAATCTTCCATACGAATCCAGAACTTCAACCACAATGATTGCTAAGTTGGGTGTGTGACGCTGTGGCTGGGTTAAATTGATTCGGAGGTATCTATTGATTGAAATGGCCACTTCAAGCATTGGGTCACTGTCGACTCAAACAAAGCTCGTTTGGCTCAACACACCAACTAGACTTCTAGTAGACTTGTCCCGAACTATTGAGCCTTTTCAAGTCGGACCCTAGCAAACAAAAAATAATCGCATAAGACACTTATAGTATATTTAAAAGACAATACACCTCATTCATTTTTAATAAGAATCAAATTATTTGATTTATGCTTAAAAAGAAGAAAAAATTAAAAAAATATTATTGTTAATAATTTTTAACAATTTTTTATTCAAATTCCGCTTCTTTTGTTTTAGTGTTGACAAACGTTTGTCATTAGAAACTTACCATATTTAACTAAGTTTAAGGATTATATTGCAAGAAGTCAAAGTTTAGGGGGTTAATGTGAAAAAATATTTTTATTTTATTTTTTTGGAAGGGAAATTGCAAACAGATTTCTGGGAGGGGATTCACAAATTTTTTTTTTTTTTTTTTTTGGTGTCAGGTGACGAACCAAACATTCTAAAGAAGTCCAAAACCCCAGAAACCCCAGAAGGCCACGTAAGCCTCCCATTGCTGAGTTCCTCCTCTTTCCAAAGGCGCAACCATTCAAAGGAGCGGCAGAGAGCGATCGGATCCGATTCGTTCTCGTCTCTTCAACTGTAAACCACCATGAGAAGGGCCTCTACTCTCGCATCCTCCTCCACCCTTCTCTCCCGATCTCTCTCCACGTCCTATGGCGGCGCCGCCTCCCACCGCCTTCTCCAGGTAGCGCTGTACGCCAACGGGACTAGAAACGCATTTT
>CAMOHE010053020.1:37431-47742 GCA_946598075.1 Artocarpus hirsutus | reverse complement strand
ACTTTGCTCACCTTCTAATCCTTGAATGTCTTACAACCTTTCCAAAACTATCCTAAGTGATTTATGAATCTTATTAGAGACTAAAGTATATAGATTTACACTTAATTCATTTATGGATGTGGTTATATGTTGTGCTTTAGTTTTAATTGTCTTTATACACGACTTATGATCAAAGGTGTATGGAGCTAACGTTAATTAATTTCGAGATTAAAAGATTGTTGAGAAGCTTGAAAGGTAGGGATTCTATTACTCATTTTTTGTAAGGTTTTTATGAAATTAAAATTGATTGTTTTACCACAAAATATATGTATCTATGTTGAACTGTTATTATATGATAATCACATATGAAACTATGACATGAACTCGCCGTGTATTAATTAGCGAGGAACATAATGAATTAACATATGTTGTTATAAGTTGGAAAGCATGGATAGGAAAATTGATTCTATAAATAATGATGGAACATTGAGAAATGGTGAGACGTGAAGAGGGCGGCGGTTACGTCCTTGGGCACGAATACCCTAAATGGTAAAATAGGGGGAAGGTGATAACGCTTCCTTGGGTCGAAAGTCCCAAAATACACTGTACAAGAATCGACTTTGTAAGGATTTGGGGCTTGATGTCCCCTCACTGGAATACCCTCGGAATGTTTAGAGGGTGGCCAAGCTCGCCCATTTGAGTTTCGATAAGTGGAGTGCTACTTTATTTAATGTGGATACCTAGGAATAATGATGAATTATAATATTTGTATATATGTATAAGAGTGAAACTTGGTAAAGGTTAACTATGGTACCCACGAGATACGATTATAATAAACCTCTTAATCTGGTACATGATGTAAATTAACTAACCATGCAGTTTTAATGTGGTAATGAATAAAACTTTAAAGTGAATAATGGTTTTCTCTACTGAGCATGTTGTCGCTCATTCTCTTATATTTTTCTCTTTTTAGGACTTATTAAGTGTGAGATGATTACAAGAAAAATAGTTGAGGAAGCTATGTAATTATATTACATTGGGATGGCTTCGAATGCAAGGAATGATCTTCATGATAATGTAAGCATCGATTGTTACTTTCTTTGACTGTATTAAGATTTGTTGAGGGTTGAAATGATGATGATGACAGTTGTATATTATTAAAATTTAAGGTGCTACATTAAACTGTGGTTTATTTATTTTTTTATATTTTATTTTTATTTTGAGAGTTTCTATTCAAGTCCCGGGCAAATTACTTTCATGTTTTATCTTTATTTTCTGATTTTCATTTTATTTATTTAAAAACTATTAACCCCCATATAGGGGTGTTACACGATCATTCAAATCCAACCTGCCAAATTGTACTGGTTCGACCTGCCGAAGGAATGAGTTCGACCTGCCAGACTTATGAATCCGACCTACCGATGCTCATGATGTGCCTGCTCAACTGTCAAAATCTAGAAATTTTCAAATTTTGAGCCTCGGCCTTCCCAAGCTTTCCAAGCCCAATTCAACCTATTTTTCACCATTTCAAACTCAAAAAACTTGCAAGAATCATTAGGAAACAACTCTAAACGCATTTGGAACAAAAGCCCCAAATTTAAACTCAATTCCACAATTTATTTGAAAATCAAAGAAAAATGTAAAAGCTTGGTTAAGTCGATTTTTGTTCAAATAAAGCTTAGATTTATTGTAAAACAGATTCTACAACTCAAATTGAACGTTATTTGAGCTTAAGGATGCTCAAAATTCAACATTCGAGGAAGATTGAAAATTTTGAAACTTGAGAAAAGGAAAACTAACCTCAAATTAAAACTTTTGAGTGGATTGAAGTGACCTTGAGGCTTCAAATGCTTGTCCCTTGGCCTCCGTTTGATGGCTGAAAAAATCAGAAGGAGAGGAAGGAGAGAGACATGGCCGAGATAGAGGAAGAGAGAAAGAGAGAGAGTGTGAAAGAGGGAAGGGTAATAATATAGAGGAGGGAGAGAGGGTGTTGGGCATTTGAATAGTACTTTGTACTCTTTGAGTTGGTTTTTGAGGAAACTATGGGCAGCACATCGTTTTGTTAAAATATGTCAAGTGCTAAGAATAAGTTAAAAATAAAATACCAAAGTCAAGACAAACCAACAAGGTAATTCAAAATGTGATTTAGTGAAGATAATATCACAAAATGATTGGATTAAGTTTAAATTATGATTAGGCACACTAATGCACCAATTACATACTAATCATGCTTTAATTAATTTCAGGATAGTACACAACATTGACAGGCAATGAAGTGAATTCTTAGATATCTAAGGTGCAAGCGCCCTAATGATTTATTGCCAAACCAAAATTCGTACTATCGTGGCCATGAGAAGGCAGCACTATAGTGTTGGAGCTTTAGAGATCTATTTCTCGGCTGGCAGCAAGTCAATGCCACGGCGCTCATTGGCTAGGGCTATGATGTTGGGTCAAAGATTTTTGTAGCATTAGTGTTTGGCGCCACGATGCTAGGAGGCTGAAGCCACAACTCCCAGTTACGAATCGGTTTTAAATTTTGGATACTAACCTCTTCTTTTATGTAGTCTATAAATAGGAAATGTTAGGCTTATTTGTATAACTCATAAATATATATACAAATATATATAGAGAGAGAAAAAAAATTAGAGAGGGAATGGTGTATAATTTTCTTTTATAAACTTCTTCTTCATCATATGATAAATTTTTGTAACAATTGAAAGTGGATATAATTCTTTCGTTGAGGGTGAATCATAATAAATTTTGTATTTGCACTTGTTTATTTTTTGTTCCACTTTTTTTTCTCTCTGTAGAATTAATTCGTAACCTTTCTAACGATAGTCAAAAGCCTAAAGAAGGGAAACAACATTCATATCAATGAAAACACTCAAGTGAGTTAGTGATCTTCAACAATGTCCCTATGGAAATCTGCAAGGCCCCATAAGCTTTTGGGCGATGGTCCATGTGTTGAACCATCAATGTTCATGGCGCAAATGAAAAATAAAATGGACAAAGTTTTTAGAGATTCCCATGTACGTAATAATTGATAAAGCAAACAGCTGGTCGACGGATTCTCCAAGGAAAAAGAGTAACGAAAGTGAATTTTACTTCCACTAATATATAACATATTGTTTGAACTGATTATATTAGCTTACAACTTACATCATAAAAGATATGGACCTATAAAATTCAAAACAAGATTTTTTAATGCCAACATGCAGTATATAGTATATACTAAGAATATTAGGAAAAGTTAATATATGTTATATATTTGTATCAATTATCAAATTAGAAAATCTATTAATTTGATAGTCTTAATTAACTAATTTTTTTAATTTCATGTTGTCACTATTACAGACTATGAATTTCACGACGATTTAAAACCGTCGTAGAAAAATTTTCCAACAGTTAAAAAACCATCGTAAAAACTTTATTTGTGGCACAAAATTGGGTTTTTACGACGGTTTTTACCGTCGTGGAACCTCTAGATAGGTGGGAAATGGAGGTGTGGGACTACCTCTTTTACGATGGTTTTTAGAAAAATCATCGTGAAAGAAGAGAGTTTCCAGTCCAGTTTTTAAGAAAACCATTATGGAAACTCAACATTCTATGACAGTTTTCTAAAAAATTGTTCTGTAATAATGGTCCACGACGGTTTTTTAGAAAACCATCATGAAAAATTGGTATTGTCTAAAAAAATTTGACAAAATTTGTGATTTCCTACAGAATGGCCAATCCCGTGTGTTATCCATTACAACAAAGCCCTGATTGTATATAAAAATTGATGTATATTGAAATTACAAAGCATTTACAATATCATTTAATTTTGTGCTATTTTGAGCAATTGTTTGTCTACTATCTCTATCTATCTAAAATCATATACCTATTTATAAATCGAACCCACTCTAATCTAACTTCATTTATATTAGTATATATATATAAATCTTTTCTTCCTAGGGCTTATATACCACTTGTAATTATATCTCGCATGAAACGTAAAATAAAAAAACCACATTCTATGTTTTCTTGTTGTCATGGACACTTACGTCTAGAATATAGCGTTCCGTTTGGTCGGTTTGTAACACAGCTTCTTGCTTGAAGCTTCTAATCGCTAAGAGCCCTAACAATGTGTCATGATTAAATGAATTAATAGACAATACAATTATGTAGAACTCAAAATAGTTAATTTTATAAGAGAACATTAATACTTACAATCTTGTGACTGATACGAAATCATCATGTGGTGCGTGTTTGAGGGATCAAACCAATATATTTGGTCCTCCCACAGAGCGTCAACATCCAATGTTCTCCAACATTGTATGGCAAGAAGAATGCAATCACTCTATAGGTCTCTTACAGCACTTCAAATAAGCGTCGGAGATATGAAGCCAAAATTTTGGGCCAAGCCTTGAAGTTCACAATATTCCGTCAAAAAACTTCAATCAAAAACAATATAGTTAATTATTTGAAAGTACCTTACAACTCTACCTATATTTTAAAATTTATAAATTAAGAATAGAGTTATTACCTAAGGTATACCAGGATATAGTTTGCCCCGATTTGATCAAAGTTAATGAAGTAGTAAATGTCTTCATACCCCCTATAGATAAGCAATTCATTGCTAGTAACATTTATTGGTATCGGGCACTAAATCGTCAACCCATCTCGCATGAAAGAATGTGTGTATAAAGCCAACTGCATAAATTCTAGAGGTACTAAGGCGAAGTTAAATGTAGACAATGGCTTATTTGCAAAGAGTTGTTCTTGTTCTTATTATACCCCAGGTTGTGATTATCTTGCTTTTGTAGAGCTTTTCTTTTTCTGGCATTTCTTTTGGCTTAGATCTTGTGAAATGTGGCTAGGTGCTCAACTTGTTTTCGTCATTGCAACGACTTCAACTAACCTCTTCGGCCATGCAACGAAGCTTCCAGCGACTTCACCCATAGTTGCTACTTCAAGTGTTGGAATAGGCAATACAACTATTTTAACTTTGATGGTAGTGATGCTAACGCACATGTTTTCTTCTTCTAATGGTTTTCTATGGAGTGTCAGTTGGAAAACTCTCCATCTACACCTTTCTAAGCGCAACAAGTGCACACCCACCATTAACTCTATCTTCAACAAAGAGCATGCATTTTTGACCTTGTTCAGGCTCTTAAAGATGAGGTGACAATTGGACTTCTGGAGCTTGTGGAGCTTTTGCTACATTATTGGGAGGGTTCCAACTAGCCTTGAAGCTGTTGCGTTGTGAGATGTATCATCTGTTGACCTAGCTTATCCTTGGGAAATGAGCTCGGTCAAAAGGCCTTGCAGTTCTATAATCTCCATCTGCATCTTCGATATTTGGGAATTAAATTTTGAGCCTGAGTAGAGGTTGAAGTATTGAGATTGTTTCACATACTTCGATTGACCATGAACACACCTTGAATGTTCTGGTTTCCTTAGTGCCCTCGTCAGTATGTCACTATTACCGATGGATTAGAAGCTCCTTCGACTTTGTTGCATCGTGTATTCATCCTATAAAACAACAACAAACCATATTATTCTTAAGATCCTTCAACAGGTATTAAATTATAAATTAATGGTTTGTATTCAATAAACTTACAATCAAGTTCCTAATTTCTACTACTTTTAGGTTTTTAAACTGTCCATTGAGAGCTTGACATGATTTTACCCATAACTCCTCCCGTGTTGGTAGCACGCTCGCTTTAACTAACTGTATTACGCAATGTTAGTAATATATTAATGATAGAATAATTAATATATGTAATATAAGTAAGATATTAACGTACCAATGATTGCTCGAGCTCTCTATATCTGATTCGGCCAACCATAGAGTAGTATTCATTTCTGCTTGTATTTTTCTTGTATTTGATGATAGCGGTTGGAATTCGAAGGAACATCGATACCTGACAAAAGCATCCCAATCGTCATCGTTTATAGAGGAATAGTAGTGTACTACCGTAGGTGGCCATTTATATACATTTTCATCCTTTTTCAGAATGGCAAGGTATGACTATACGAAGGTTACATAGAGTTCGGATCTAAACCGCTTTGCTAATTCGCCATAAACCTTCAAAGCCTTTTTCCTATACTAATCCTCGACTGTGAAAACATCGTAAATCTCTCTCCAAATCACATTTTTTACTTGTTCTAAATCCTTAGACTTCCAATCTTTTATCCCTATAGGAACGTGTTCTCAACTAAGGACTCTGATCTAGCTACTTAATTCATGGCTGGGTGCGCTTTTCGATTGGCCTTTCGAATCAAATGTCCTTCTATTCTTAAACCCTTCTTTTTTATTTGATGAACTTTTTTCATCAATGTAGCTCTTTGCTCAAAGTCTACCTTCAGATTGAACTCGGGTCACCTTCGTGGCTTACTGCATTGTTTTCTTTTACTATACTGAGATGAAGATGGAGCGCACTCTTCGTACTCCTCCTCATAGTGGTTACTATCGATTTCGCGAGACATTGTACCTATTCAAAGTAAGGAAAAACTAACACACATACTAATATTAAATTACAATCTTACAGTAAAAATTTGACATATTATAAATTGACATATTGAAAATCACATATTATGAATTCACATCTTATAAATTAACATATTGTAAATTGACATATTATACATATTCACATAACACTTTACACAATTTTACATATTCATATAACATATTCATAATTTCACAATTAAATAATATCACAATTCTACATCTTCACATAATCACAATTTCACAATTTCAATTACACATATTCACAATTTTACAATTTCCATTACACAATTTTGCATATTCACATAATTATACAATTACACATATTCACAATTTTACATATTCACATAATTACACAATTACACATATTCACAATTTTATAATTTTAATTACACAAATTCACATATTCACATAATTACACAATTACACAAATTCACATATTCACATATTCACATAATTACACAATTACTCACATTCGCATAACATTTTAAACAATTTTGCATATTCATAGACATTAGGGGTGGGTTGGGGCCTCGAGTTAGGGGGTCGAGTTGGGTTAGGTGGGGTGGGGGCGGGGCTCGGGGTGGGGTTTGGTGGGGATGGGGTAGGGACAGGGGGAGGGGTCGGGTAGGGGCAGGGTGGGGGCTCGGGGTAGGGAGGTGGTGTAATGACCGAGAAAATTTTATTTATAAAACCTAATATTTAACTGGGTTTAATTAATGAATTTATTTTAAAAAATGTGATTTTTGTAAAAAGTTGTAATTTTTGTAAAAATTACGATAAAGTATAAATAAATGGCATTGATTGCATGTTTTATAGCAAACGTGATGAAATGTTGGGTATGATAGAATATAGATTTTATAAGTTGAATTACTTAGAAATTTGTAAATAATACCCATAAAATGAATTTTATATCACAATTAATTGTAAAATTATGGTATAAACGAATGGATGATTAGAATGTAAATATGACACAAAGATTGTCCAAACCCTAACTTGGGGTAGAAAGGAGGCCGAAGCAGTATAAGAATACTGCTAAGTGAAAACGCAGATACGAAAAACGTTATGATTGGCCTCCAAAATTGAACGAAAAGTAAGTTAAATATTTTTATACAATCTAAGGATAGGAAATACACTGATTTGGCCACAGCAGTATAAGAAAAATACTGCGTGATGAAAAATTACACTGTGCAAATTTTGGGCCCAACAAAGTGGACACCCAATCGAATTTGATTGGGCCACCAAGGCTAGAAATGTGGCCCAATAACATAAGGACACCTAAGGGGTAATCAAGTGGGTGACCATAAGTCACCAAGTGGATAAGGATGCATTTAACGCTTAGTTATCACAAATTTTTTTCTCTTTCTTCTCCTCCCAAGTTTGGCAGCCATTGTTGAGACCTTCAAAAAAAATTTTCAGCCCCAAACTTTGCAAAAATAACCCCAAAACAATTTTTAGAAGCAAGCACAAGGATTTTCACAACATTTAAGGTGAAATTCTAAACTTTTTAATGAGTTTTTAAAGGATTTTTCATGGGTTGAAGAAAGAATATTAACACATGATATTTTTGCATGAAAAGGAGGCTTAGAAGGTAGTTCAAAAGGAATTTCAAGGCTAGAAACTAAAAGGAGGATATTTTGGTAAGTTTTGAGTTTTAAAGTTTTGAAATTTAATGAATTTTGTATGGATTTTTATTCTCTCAAACCCATATGAGTTTTTGAGCTTATGTTTGATGGAATTTCATGGGATGGTGATGAATGGCATGTTTTAATTGTGAAATTTTGATTTACGGTGCAAAAATTACAAAATAGTAATTTTTGCATAAAATATTATTTTTGCAATTTTAAGGTTAAATTTTGTAAAAATAAGGTTTGAGCATGAGAATGACTTGAGTTAGGCATGGAATGGTCTCTGCAGGGGTAGATTTGAAATTTTGAAAAGGATTTTGACAAAAACGTCCTAAGGACTAAATTGAAAGAAAATTTTTTTTCTTGGTAGATTTGGAAAATAGCCGAAAACACCCCTATACAATGAGATTTTGGGAAAAGTTAAAACACAAAAGTTGTAAATCTCGACAAAACTGTTAGGCGTTAGGAACGATTCGTAAAAAAACTCAACCGTTTGTGAGTTTTTGAATTTTCAAGAAATTGTTAAAAGTGAAAAAGTGTTAAAATGGCAAAAACGTCATCTTTCAAAATGATTTGAGGTATGGTACTTTAAGCAAAAATATTTCTTATGAAAAATAGGAAATTTTGGTGTAAAGTGAAAAATTTTAGCCTAGGGAGCAAAATTGTCAAAATTTTCGGTTTAGGGCTAAACTGTAAAGTTTTATGAAAAATGGGCACAAGAGTGAAATAAAGTGATACGAGCCACTAGGACATTATTCTTAAGTTAATAAGTGGCTATTGATGTTAAAAATGACGAGATCGGGCTCGGGTCGGTCAGTAGGGCCTCGAAGGGCAAAATCGTTATTTTCGCCCGAATAACCCAAATAGCTCTAAAAAGGTCACAGATAGGAAAAGAAAGTGATTAGAAAGATTCACACCCTTCGTAAGTGACGATAGGGTAGAATTAGAAAGAAATAAGAAAAACCAGTATTTATAGAGTTGTGTATAGTTATACAACTCGAAAAATTAAGTAACGAACATTTTGTAATGAAACGTATTGAAATTGGCTAATAGTTTTGTAATTGGCCAACATGATCCTAGGAGTCTAGGAGAAAGACGACTGAAGTTGATTTTGTAGTACTCTAAAACAAGTAAGTATCCTTCCTACCTATAGTATAAAATTGTAGGTGTAGAATATATGTATGTGAATATTAGGGTATCTAGTGCAATGTATGTTGCTATGAAATGAATGCCTAGAGGTATAGAATCGATACCTGTGTGTATACGATTAGAGTACCTAAGTATATAACGTGTTATGTATTGTTATGTACCTTATATTGTGTACTTGTGTGTATAATAATGAATACATGTATGTGTATGAAGTAGACACATGTATGTACTCGGCTATGCATACGAACTTATATATCATAGATAACATGTGATTATCATTTCATGCCTGGTATGACGACCATATTAAATGGATTGGTAAATATGTCACCAGAAGTTAAGAAAAATGTCGTACTGACTCCTGAATTAAGGGGAGTTTAAAGAATAAAATATGGTCACAGTGTTACATAGACCTAAATGAAATTGCCCAATGATACGAACACTTGGGCCCTAATGAAAGATAAGAAATGATGAAGATAAGGAAAGTTTATAAGAAAGCATAATTGAATCATGCATTTATTTGATTGTTCATGTGGGCTTTATGGGACTTACTGGGAGTTAGCTCGTTACGTATTTCATGCCGTAGGTATTCCGATAAGAAGGTCAGAATAAATCCTAATGATGAGCTGGCGGACGGGTGATGTGTGCAGGTCGAGTATGGAGTCCGCTACAGTATGTTTCCGTTGTATATATGTATTAAGTTGTTTTAAAAAGAAATGTTTTACAAGAGAAATGTTGTAAAAGAAGGAATGTTTATGTAAATATAAGTATGTGAAAGTATTATGGACGTTACTAGGAATTATTGCAAAGTAAAACATTTATTTCAGTTTAAAAAAAAACAATTTTCCTAATTTTTGCCCCTAAGTAAGAAAGAAAGAGTTTAATCACAGCCCGAAAAGGCGGGTTGTGACAGGTGGGGTGGGGCCAAGGGGAGGGGTGGGGGCAGGGTAGGGTCGGGGTGGGGCTTGGGGCCAGGTCAGGTAAGGGTGGGGTCGGGGCGGGGGGAGGGGTGGGGTAGGGGTTGGGTATGCTCGGGTGTGGGGGGGGGGGGGGGGGCGGGGGCAAAAA
>CAMOHE010053020.1:0-37411 GCA_946598075.1 Artocarpus hirsutus | reverse complement strand
CATAAAGAGGGGGTGGGGGGAAAGGGCAAGGGGGGAAGAGGAGAGAGAAAGGGAGGACTTATCGGCGGGAGGCAACGACAACGGAGGCAACGGTCTTGTGACAGTGGGGAAGAGAGCTTAAGAGAGAAGAGAGCTTTTAGAGAGAGAGTTTGGGTTTCAAATTGCCCAGGGGGCGCACGATTTTCAAAAAATATAGGGCGCTAAAGGAACATTAATATACTACGGTTCTTGCTGTAAATTGTCATGTAATGTTTCACCTTACACGACGGTTCTTAAGAAACCATCGTGTAACTTGAATCTTACACGATGATTTTTAAGGAAACCGTCTTGAAATTATGAAATTGTGAAATATGTGTTATTGAAATTGTGAAATTGTGATTATGTGAAGATGTAGAATTGTGATATTATTTAATTGTGAAATTATGAATATGTGAAATTGTGTAAAGTGTTATGTGAATATATTATCCTCTTGATTTACTGAGAAAGGATTGCCAGTAGATAGCCCCCTAACCTCAATGTTTATAGTCTTTGGCACCCCAATTGCTTCCGCATTAGACAAGTACTTGAAGCAAAATTTAACTGATACCTCAGCTATGTAACTTTCTACAGTACATCTCTCTGGCCTATTTCAGTTCTTCACATAGCCCTTCAAAACCTTCATATATCTTTCAAATGGATACATCCATCTCAAATACATCGGTCCGCGTAACTTAACTTCATGTACTAAGTGCACCATTAGATGAATCATGATGTCAAAAAATACTAGTGGAAAATACTTTTTAAGCATGCATAAGGTCTGCACCAACTCCGATCGTAGTGAATCTAGCATAAGTAGATCGGTTACCTTGGAGCATATTGACTTAAAGAACAGGCACAACTTGGTAATTGCAAATCTCACATCCTTTGTTAGAATTGCCCGCAAAGCAAGTGGTAGTAATTGTTGCATCAACACATGACAATCATGTGTTTTCATACCAACAAGTTTCAAATTCTTCACCGACACTAACTTTTTAAAATTTGAACAATACCCGTCTGGCACTTTCAACGAAGTAAGCCATCACAAAGCTTTCTCTTTTTTGCTCTTGAACGTGAGCTTCGCCGGAGGTAAGTAAATGTGGTTCCCTCCTTTCTTAGGAAAAAAATTAGGCTTAATATCCATTTCCATGAGATCCAACCAAGCTTTTTTACCATCCTTAGTCTTGCCCCGAATGTCAAACAATGTGCCGACTATGGATTCACAAATGTTTTTTTCAATATGCATAACGTCCAAGCAATGACGAACAAAAAGTGTCTTCTAGTATAGAAGATAAAAAAAGATTGATCTTTTTTGTCCATCAATCGGCGATTCGTCCTTACCTCGCTTTCTTTTCTCGAATACCATTCTTATATCTTTTACTGTTTCAAATATTTGTTCACCTGTCAAAGGACAAGAAGGGTCTATTTCTTCATTGTTGCCATCAAAGGCTTTTTTTTGGTTTGTAGTAACAATGATCTCTTGGCAACCATCTTCTATGACTAAAGAAAAAATGATTTTCTTACCATTCTTCAACCGTTTGTTAGACATTTTCGTCATACAAATAGGATAACCAATAGAACTCTTCATTGAATAACCAGATAAATTGTCATATGTGGGGAAGTCGTTAATTGTCCATATCAATATTGCACGGAGTGTGAACGTCTCTTCTCAGTAAGCATCTCTAACTTTGACTCCATTTTCTCACAAGTTTTTAGGTCATTGATTAACGGTGTCAAGTATACATCAATGTCATTGCCTGGTTGGTGAGGACCCGAAATCAATAAAGACAATATTAAAAACTTCCGCTTCATGCACATCTTTGGAGGGAGATTGTAGTTAACAAGTATTACAGGCCAAGTGCTATCCCTACTACTCATGTTACCATGTGGGTTCATTCCATCCATCTACAAAGCAAAATATATATTTCTTAGATCCGTACTAAAGTTGAGATGATTGGCTTCAAAGGTCTTCCATTGTGGTGAATCTGCTAGGTGTCTAAACATACCATCATTGACTCATTTGTCATGATACCATGTCAAATTCTTGGCATGTTCTGGGTTTCCAAATAAACACCTCAAAAGTGGCACTGTTAGAATGTACCATAGCACTTTCTTTGGCACTCTATTCTTACCGTCTTTTAGTTCCTTTCCTTTCTTCCACCTTACTTGTTGACAAACCAGACAATAATTCTTGTTCTCATACTCATTCTTATAAAGAACACAATCATTTTTAGAAGCATGAATTTTCTCATACTCCATTCCCAAAGTGCTCAAAGTCTTCTTAGCCTCATACATACTGGATAGCAATTTATTACCCTCTAGTAGAAGCCTTCCTAAAAATTTTAAAAGCTTTGTGAAACTAAAATTTGACTACCACCCGACGCTTTCAAATTCCATAATCTAACTAAAGTGGACAATTTGGTAAAATTGGTACACCCTTCACACATGGGTGTCTCGACATCATTCATCATTGTCTCAAATAAATCCAGATGGTGCACGAAGTGTTCTTCTAAACCATTGACTATGTTAACCATATTGTCATAATCATCTATATTATCCTCCACAATAGCTTCCTTTTCTTTACTCACTAAAGTTGGATTGAAATTAGACTCGCCATGAAAATGCCACGTTATCAAATACTTATAATTCCATTTCAAAATAAATGTCCTCGAACAATTGAAATTGGATGCAATCTATGGCTTCCAGATTGAACACAAAAACGCTGAATTTTATCACCATTGGCATGACTTTTGGCAATATCCAAGAACTCTTCCACACCATTCACATATTCTCTAGACAATCAAAAATCCCACTTCCATTTTCTATTCATTTTGCAAGTCTTAAATCGAAATAATAAATAGCAAATATTCAATTAAAATTAAATTCACAAATTATATACATACCCACCATATATATACATTCCAATTATAAAACAAAAACATTCACCCATCATAAAACAAATTACACATACCCATTATGAAACAAATAAATCATACCCATGATTCACAATACAATAATCATAGATTAAACAACAAAATCAACAACAATATATCAATTTTGGATTAATTAAACAACAAAATCAACAACAATTTATCAATTTCTAACAAAAACTTACAATTTGGAATGAGATTATGGAGTATGGAGGCGGAGAGGAACAACAGTAGCTGTTTCAAACAGGTCTGTGTTCAAATTTGAGAAGTGAGTTTTTGATTTTTGTCTGATTGTCAAGGTGGAAAAAGGGATTTTAAGTGATCTACCATGAACATACCATGACAATTTTTTAAAAAACTGTCGTGGGAGTTACCACAACGATTTTCGTCTTTGAGGGCACAACTCACCGCCTTTTTTTCTCTTATTACGACAGTTTTTGAGAAACGATCATTAAATGAAGGTCATATATTCTCGAATTTGTTGTAGTGTATATTAATGTGCATTTTTATTGAGCTCATTCATAATGCATTTTACTTGTGAATTCTCTTCCTCTTACTAGTCTTTTGATGCATGCGCATTACCTAAAGCATCTCTTCTTCGTTTTATTTTCTTCTTTAATGTTTATAAAGGAATGAGGCCAAAGTATACTCTCTTTTGCTGCCAAGATCTTCTTCATTGATGTTACTTTTTGCTAGTTATAAATAATTGATATTTCTTTGTAAAGATCTAAAACACCTTGTATGTATGCATCACAACCTAAGCGTTTGTAGTTGAAACTGTTTTTAAGTTAAATTTTATAATAAAAATTATCGTAGCAAAAGTGGTTGCAACCGTAAAAGACAATTGGAATTGTTTTTGCCAAACAGGGCTCATCAAGGCCACCAAATTTTCAGTAGTATACTTGATATCTTGGTCGCTTGATGAAACTTCCATTCTTGCTTCCGAGCAACCTCCTCAACAAACATTCCTAGTCTAAATAGAAGTGCACGTCGCTATAATATTCTTCATATTCTTCATATGAACACAAACACCCCTAAACCCATTTTTGTACAAACCTTTTTTTTTTTTTTTTCCCCTTTGAAATTGAAGGACACGTGAAAACTTACTGCCAATTATTAAATATTATTACATGTTCTTAAGTGGTTAGGAAGTTGAGCAAACACCTAGAATTTTCTTCAAATGGTGAGAATTCATGATGAGGCATTTTGTTACACGCAAAACCTACATCATAACTTTTACTCCATAACATAAGACAAAAAAGAATAAATTTTCCCCACCCGTCAAACCAAATGATACATAGATGAGTGACGAACACAAAAACATTTCATTTATAATCTGCTAATAAATAAGCTTTTATTTTTCTTTAATAAAAAGACAACTTAAAAAAATGTACAAAAATATATCCTTCAATCTTATAGATTCACATCATACGATAGATATTGAAATAAAAAAAAGATTGACCAACATGAATTCATCATCAAAGGCCACATGACAAAACCAATTAAAATGTGACACACACATATACAAAAACATTTCATTTGTAATGTGCTATAATAACTAATAAGCTTATATTTTTCTTTAAAAGATAAAAAGACAACTTGAAAAAAAAATGTATATCCTTCAATCCTTTAGATTCACATCATAAAATACAAAAGATGTAAAAAAAAAATTAAAAAAAAAAAAAGAGAAGAAGATTAACCAACATGAATCCATGAAAGGCCCCATAAGAAAACCAATTAAATGTGACATACATATATATCACAATTGATCGCATTGAGTGGGAACAAACGACATGCTTTCTTTCACAAGATCATGAACGACAAGCATATTCTGCTGCTGAACATTACCAAATATGGACATACCACTAGAAGCCCCCATGGCCAAGCAAAGAACTCCCAAATCCGAATCACTCAAAATGTAATTCTCAGGAGGGAGTTCCAAATCCGCACCTCTGAAATGAAAAACCAACTTTGGAATTTGGACACTTTTAGAACCCTTTGGCAAGTTGAAGCAAAGATCCAAACCTTGAGAGCCAGAATTGTCCACAGAAAGATTATTGTTAATATCTTTCATTTGTGAAACAAATTCTTTCTTAAGAACATCAAAACCTTTGTGTTCAAGGTAAGTGATTGTTGTGCCGGAGTCTATAATTAGCCCTCCACTACCATCTTCCTTGATTGAAAAAGTGTCTTTCTCAATGTCCAAAAGGGTGCCCCCCACGGAAATTCCATCGAGAGAAAGGTAGTAAAAAGAGGGTTGTAAAGGGTTTTTGATCAATGGTGTCGTTTTGATTGAAAGCGACGTGTCGTTTTTGTCCACTGCTTGAGTAGCCAAGGACCCCATCAAAAGTGAGCTTGTTTTGGAGTCATCTTCCATGGAGGTTAAGCAATATGAGAATTTGGGCTCCTTGAGTTGGGAAACAAGGGACAACGGTCCCCTCCCGAGCCCGACTAGGCCAGCGCCTTGGCTGAACCCATCGCCCTCGTTGTCGCCACCACACCCGAACCCTACACCGGTGACCAAGACGTGGTCCCCAAATGAGAAGGTTTCCGAGGCCAAAACCCCTTCGGTGGAGGAGTAATCCCCGTAGGCGTAAAAGTACTCGCACCCGTCGCTGCCGCATGTTGACGCCGGGAGTGCCTCACATAGGCTGCTTGAGCATGAGAGCCTTGAGAAGGAGGAGGACTTTTTTGGGTCGAAAATGGGGGTGGACTGGTCGAAACAGCTGGAACAAGGCAGGCATTGCGTCCATATAAGGTCACTGCCGGTGTCCATTATCGCAGAGAAGCTCTCCGCCGGAGTTCCAATAGATAATTTCATCAAGAACTCACCGTTGCCGGCTTTCACCGGGGTTTTAAAGGCCGAAGTAGACGAATCATCATCATCATCAGGTTTCGAAGAAGAAGCTAAGACCATGGCGTTTAGTCTCTGCAATCTGTGTTTTCCTCTCTTGATTCCTCGCTGGAGACGCTCAAACTTGGTGAGGTTTTTGCCGTGGTCAAACCGCTTGAGCTCGATGCGAAAACCTAAAGAAGCTGATGAGATCTTTTGACGATGTTGAAGATGATCAAGAGCTCCTCTTGATGTTGAAGACGTTGGAAGAATTAAGAATGATAGAAATAATATTGATAGAAGCAATAGACATGTTAGAGATGGTAAAGGAAGTGAATTAGAAGCCATATTGGAGGATTTTTTTTTTAATTAGTTGATGGGTTTTTTGTGGGAAGTGACATACAAATATACATGTTCTATGCAGTGCAATATATATATCTGGTAGAGAGGAAGATGGAGACGAAAGGTGATCAGTTTGAGAAAAAATGAGCAATATATTAATTGAAAATATATATAACAATTAGTTGTTTGGTTATAGTAAGTGATCAGAAATGTGTTATTTCTTAAAATAAAAAAAAAAAAAAAAGGAAAGGAAGGAAGTGAAGAAATAATATTATTACTGAGAGAGTTTACCAAACTTGGATTGCGAATGGAGTGTTGTTTGGAGGTTGAGATATCAGCCTTTTAACTTGGACGAAGCTAAATGCCAGGTCTTGCGTGTGGATTGGGGGAAAAAGATAGAGAAGTTAAATATTAATATATAAATATATATAATTTTTCTATAATCTTTTCCTATAGGAAATTTTCAGTGTAACATATAGAAGAGAAAACATAACATGATAGTCATTGAACGTAACATTAACATTACAAAAACATACGGTTTTTGGATGACTTTATTGCTGTTACGTATCTTTAATGGAATATTATATTTGACGATTTTTATGTTACATTTTTTCTCTTCTATATGTTAAATATCGTCCTACCAAAAGAACTTTATAAACACATTATAGGACAAAATATTATCTTATTTTCATATTTTTTTATGCAAATACTATTTTTGGACGACCATTAATTTTATGTGAATTTGGCGTAAGGTTTCAAGAAGGCTTGAATTGTGCTTGTTTAATATTTTCAAGGGCATTGGAGGAGACTAATATTATATATATCTTTTATAAAAGTACTCTCCATGTCGAGTAAATGACACATCTTTGTCACTCAGTTTGGTAGGTGTGTTGATGACTAACCTCAGAATGATTCGGAGGAGAGATGATTGCGTTTGTCGAAAACAGTTGGATGGAAAAATGAGTACAACACTTCGTCAAAAGTTTTGGACATATGCATAATAATATACTTTGATCTCATGTGTTACGTGTACAACAAACCCATATTTGTATTATGTATCATGGAAGTCTCTTATGAATTATAAAGTCATCATCATGCATATAGTGGTGTTTGAGAACATAATTCAAACCATAAAATTGTAGTTCAAATCAACCTTGTTACATTATTTAAATTATTAAGATGTTTGGGAACATTGATTAGCCAAAATGTTAAAAACACTGTAGCATACTAGAGTGTTACACTATAACATGTTTTTACCTGATATTATAGTATGTGAGAGCTTTATACTAAAGTTTTGGTCTAAATTGAAAATGTCAAGGACGGCAAATGTCAAATTTCAATTTTATTTTTTCCCTCTAATGTATCTAGGTAAAAAAAAAAAAAAAAATTGGGTGAGAAAGAACTTCATTAGTTATAGAAGTCGAGGATACATGCATTTATTTGGTGTATTTGGAAGAGGGTTGGTGGGCTAACTGGTTGCTAATTACACGCTCAGAGAAGAAATTCTAGTGGGACATGTTGATAAATTTTCAAGCATTTAGTTGGATGGAGAAGAGGTAGTCTGACGTCTTACCATTATTTATATATTTATTTTTGAATTTGGGAGGAAAAGGTTTGAACTCTACACCTTGTATGGTGATAATATGAAATTACCGCAAATTACACCTGCAATTACAAATGTCTTACTAAAATCAAGTGCGCGAGAATATATATATATATATATATATATATATAGAGAGAGAGAGAGAGAGAGAGAGAGAGAGAGAGAGAGAGAGAGAGAGAGTAACGAGCTGATATTCAGCCCCATGACGCCACAGCCCACCAAACACAAAGTGATGGGCGACTTGTGAGGACCATGTGGGCCCCACATGTGAGCCCCATCTGTCTCGAGTGCGGCTATGGCCCTATTTCATTTCTACATATGTACAATGGTGCAACTCCTCTATTGGCCATCTCAGGGTCGCAATTAGCCCGAGCTCAATATTGTTATTTTCATTAATCAAAACCCTTTGTTCTTATAATATAATTACTTCCATTTGCAAAACGAACTGCATGTCTGATGTTTGTATTAAGTGGAAAGGTTTGTTGACCAAAATACAAATTCGTAGAGATGATCTTCTCGTTGGTTCCACCATTCTTATAAATTATTCACTACAAATTCTGTTTTGAGTTGGAATGTATTCTTTAGACGTTATATTCCTCCATGTATGTTAAAAATTAGTTAATGCATAGAATTATCACGCACGTTTGGAAAAGTTTGTCGATGCATAGATTTATAAGTATATCAAGGGGTTTGATATTTCACAAAGTATACAATTACGTGTGAAAATGATAATGTTTTCTCTTAAGTTTTGCCAACGCATTTATTGGCTTCCAAAGAGCATGAAATCCTCCTAGGACCAAAAAAAAAAAAAATGATCAAAATAAATTTTGTTTTGTTTTACTTGTAGCAAAAGTAGAAGTAGAAGACCAAGATCCCGGTGGGTTTGCAGTTTAAACTACAACTCGAATCTTTTTACTACAATGTTTCCATTTACAAAAATTTAAATTACTGTTTAAACTTATAAGCCAAATAGACCCTAATGTCAAAAATTAATTTCTTCAAGTAGTTATAAAATTACGTTAGTGTTAGTAGATATTATTATTGTTGTACATTTCTAAAAGAAATTAAATTTTTAAAATTAGAGCCCTTTTTAGCATGCACATTATTTCATGAAATGATATTAAGACACTAATGATGTTAAACACCACATTAATAGAACCTATAAGCGGGGCTCGCCTTCTCTTAGTTATGATGTTTAAGACCAATGCTTCTAAGCATTCTTCCTACTTGGCAAATACATGCAGGTCAGCAATTGCCAACGTCATGGGAAAGAACCTAGGAAGGAGTGTGAGGGCCCATGGGTAAGCGAGGAGCGTTTCCTGTAATGAAGTTTACTCTCTTTACTTAAAAGGCAATCTTGTGGGTTATGATGATTGGGGCTGCCCCCCCGTAATTTGTTCATTTTTGTTCAAATGCTAATGCTCTCTAGTACTATTTGAATTCAACATACTTTTTTTTAAGGAATTTCAACATACCTTTTAATTACTTGGACTGGACACAACAATGTTTCTCGTCTGCGATTGGGTGAAAAACAAGTATTTCAAAGTTTTAAAGTATCAAATAACATCACAACTAAAAAATTTATGTAAATTTTAAAGAACCTACATAGCCATAGTTAAAAAGAGTTAGGTTCATTTTTGAAGTTTCTACAAACGCAAGTTCTTCGGTACCACAAGGTATTTGTCTTACAGTCATTAAATCTACAAAAAAAGGAGAGACCAGATCCAATAATTTGAAAACATGCAATATAAAAAATGATCCCCTCGAAGAAAAATCCTTGTATAAAATATTATCTGACAATACTTTTGGTTTTATTACGTAGCAAATGAAATGTTTAGACACACGTGCGCGCATATTTATGTACACACCTGTTTTGTTAATCTCTATTTTCCTTTTATTTTTTCTTTAGTCAGATGAGGTGTATATACTCAAGGAAAGAACTCATCAAAAGTCACACGGTTGTTGAACAACATAAAGTTATTTAATAACCCATTTGCTACTTTTACTAGAGGACTTGTATTTACGACAAGGGTGTTGGTCCAATCAAAGACCATACGGGATCCTGCTAGGGGTGTTTATTGAATCGAACCAATCGATCCAATCCAATCTATTTTTTAGCGGATAGCCGACCTCAATTGGATTGGTTTTGACCAACATTGGATACTCATTTTACCTTCAAAGCAGTCAATCCAAACCAATCCATCCTCTGTCTATAAAACCTATAAAAAAATTACAAATATGTAATATATATGTATTTATATGATTGATTTAAAATTTATTGTTTATTTTCTCCATGCATTTATACACACCAAATCAAAACCTCATGATAAAAACCTAAAAGAGTTGGATCTATGGATTATATGTTTCTTTTTATGTTTATTAGTTTTTTGGATGAACTTGTTATGTTCATGAGTTCATGACTTTAGAAATTGCAAGTGTTGATCCGTCAATTTTGAAGTTTGTTATTTGGAGTTTACATGCTTATTTGGACTTATGGATGTTAATTTTTTATCCTTTTTGCAACCGTAGTCAAACTATGTTCAAATAATTCCATGCATAGATCAAACACGGAAAAAAAAAAGGGAATTCAATCTAAACCGGCCTCAATCGGATTAGATTGGATTAGATACAATTTGTAAAAACCAACCTTTAATTGGATTGGATGTTATATAATTAGAATATGTTGGATTGAATTGGACAAACACCCCTTTATCTTGCAGTCTAATGTGAACGTGAGGAACGACTAGTAACAGCTTAATGTCGAGAGAGTAATTTCTAATAAATCTACTTATTGTAGGAATTAAGATCGTGTTTGGCAAGAGGAAAAAAAAAATGACGAAATAAAAATAACTTATACGAGGAAAGGAAGGGAAGGCCTGTCTCTTACTGCGCTTAGTATGAAATATGTCCTCTAATCAATTATCCTTCAATATTGGTAGAATTAAATTCGGGTCTTTTTGAAGGATTTGAAATCCCTCGCTTTTAACCTTTTCCTCCTCTTTTTCTACTACAAATAACCATTATTCTCAAAATCCTTTCACTAATCCCCTTACCACTTTCTCTCCTACCTTTTCCTCCCAAGCTCTAAGCTTTATTTGGTAAGAGGGAAAGAAAATAGAAAGGAAGGAAATGTAGATAACCTAGGTGAGGAAAATGGAAGAGTGCTTTTCTCTTTATGTGTTTGGTATGGATTCCCTATCTTAATCTCTCCATGTTGGTAGAGTACCTTTTTAAAGGATTTGAATTTCCACTCACAATCTCTCTCCTCATTTTTTTCCCTCCCACCAAACAATAATAGGTACCAAAATCCTTCCATTAATCCCTTTTCCCGTATTTCTCCTCTCACTTTCCTCCTACCAAACACGCTTTAAAAGGTTCTAGTTTAGGGGATGTTCAGCATCCAGAATTCAATTTCTGTTGCTAACCATTTGGCTACAACAACCTTGCAAGTAGTAACCCAAAAAAAAAAAAAAAATTCAGTCCCGTAGCCATAAAAGTAACATGACATTTCTTGCAGAAAATAGAAACATTATAATGACGGTTTTTCGGGTTTTTTTTTTTTTTAAATTACTATCATTGGGACTTGAACCCAGGACTCAATACATTGAAAACAACACATACACTAACTAAACACCAATTGAGCTAGTCTCAATTAGCTTCTTCAGGATTGTTCTTCTACTTAAGTAGATACCTAATGAGAGGGAGAAAATAAGGCAATACAGTACAGAAATTATCACTACAAACCAATACCAAAAGACTTGGACCGAGATTTAGTCTTACTTAGTAGCTTGATTTCTTTTGCATGTTCTTCTTCCTCTTCAAGTTTCTTTCTCCTAGCAGCCTCTTCTTTTTGTCTTTGAATCATCTCTAACTCCCTGTATCGTTCCTCCTCTTTCCTCTGCTGCTCTAAAGCTTCTCTTCTCTGGGCCTCCTCGACCCTCCTTCGATTTTCTTCTAGCATCTTATCAAGCTCTTCTCTCTCTTTCCGGGCTTGTTCCTGATGCATATCAAAAAATCATATTAAATGCTCATATGGATTGAGCATAAAAAACAACACCCAATCAAAGATACATTGCCACTTATGGCATAAAAAATGATTCGAAAACAAGGTAAAAATCATTTTCCGCTTGGCCATGACTGCTATTGTAAACAATATCCATACCGAATTCAGTTAAATACATTATCAGGACTTAAGTTTAATGTCTAAACCAAAGCAACGGAATTGTGCACGGGACAACATGTAATGTTATTGATGTTTGTCCTTGTCCAGCTATCAGGAGGAAAAAAGATAAGAAACTGGGCTCATTTTAAGGTGCTTACTTCTTTTTGTCTTGCTTCGATAAGGGCAGCTTCCTTTTCTTTCTCAAGTTGAGCGACAACATCATCAAACAATTTCTTTCGCCCTTCTTCTATGCGTCTCTCTATTTCCAGCCTAACTTCTTCAGAGCTCAACCTCTCCTCGACATTTTTTCGAATTGCTTCCTCTAATCTTCTAGCTGTCTCTTCTTCTAATTGTTTTAATTCTGCCTCATGTTGACGCCTGACAGTGCATGAAAAAGTCAATCACAAGAATGTGACCAAACGAAAATAAAGCCAAAGATACTAATAAATTTCAGCCCGAGAATGGTAGAAAATAGTTGGCAAAGATGGATGATAAAAATTCATATACTGGTAAACAATGGTTAGTTGATTACTATTCGAGAAGCACCCAGTGAATCATGGATCCCATTGAATATTGCATCTCATTAGATTAGTTGTTAAAGATCATCATCTTTGCATCTCATTTTAAATTCTAGTTTTGCAATACAAAATAACATAAAAGAAAAAAATAACCAATTACACAACCGGAAAATGAATGTACTTGGCTGAAAAGGATGTGAAAGTAAGAATATTTTCAATTGACAACATCCAACCAGGTTGATGGAAGAAGTACTCGAGGCGTTTTGCCCTGGTGAAGCAAGGTGTGAGCCTCAATGCCCTTTTAGGCATAAACCTCGACTTAAATAATAAGAATGATTCTAAAAGTTATTGAACATCAAGCATTCTAAAGCACTGAATGGAAGAAAACATTGAAATTTCATTTTAAAATCCCCAGCACTAATGTCTCAAGACTCAAAACGTGATACATATAATATTTTGCTTTGCTGCTTTAGAGTTCAGTTTGAAATAAATATTTCTTTCGTTCTTCTCTCAATTTTTTAGCTTCTTCCCCACAATTCAATGACAAAAGGTTTTTTTACTTGGCTATAAGCAAAGGGAAAAAAGTTCTCACATTAAACAATTTCTCTCAGCTTCTGATGTTCCCTACAAAGGAAAGAAACATTATGTTGCTTAAGTCCTCTAGCATAGGAAACCATGTCCTGGCAGCTAGTAATTCCATTTTATTGGGATGCAAAGCAAAATGAACAGAAAGTAATAAAAGATCATGGAAATAATTAAGCAATGATTGAAATAACGAATGAAAATCACCTCTTCTTTTCTTCCTCCTCTTTCTTCAGTTTCTCAACAGCACTTTTACGCTCCGTTGACAAACTAGGACTATGGGGGGAAAAAGAAGTACTTCTACTTCTTTGCCTTCTATGACGCCGTGGAGTTGGAGACCGGCTTTTACGCGACCTATACGTAGATGATCGACTTCTGCGCCGGCGTGGGGAAATAGAACGACTCCTCCGCCTGCATCATGTAAAACAAAAGGCCCTTTTGGTTCATAAATTTGAAAAGAAATTCAACTATTTGTCAGAGAAAATAAATGGGGCTAAATTTTGTTACGAAAAAGAGGAATTCCTGCTCCCCATATCTTGAAAAGTTTATACACTGATATGGGCGTTTCAATGGTATGCAAATATGCATCTCACCTATTTCTTCTTGCCCAGTTATTAAGTGCTCATTTGGAAACATGGTTCAAATAAAAAGTTTTGCTTCAAACAAGCTTTCTTACAATGTTTTCTCTCATAAAATTTATGTTACGGCAGTGTTTTAGGTTCAAATTATCGATTCAACTATGTTACCAAACAGACTATAAGACTATAACTCTGTCTGTAGTATAGAGAAAGAGAGATATATCATCCAAGTTCCACATTTGTCAAATTTAACTTAACAAACATCATTTTCTCCCAAAAAAAATTAACAAAAAAAAATAACGGAGCCATTTTAAACAAATTAACAATTAACTTAAAAAAAAAATTCGACAAAGAGGAGTTAGTATTGTTTTTACTCAAATCACATATACTAAACTTTAGGACTAGGGTAGTGAATTTTTTTCTTTTTTCTTTTTTCTTTTTTTTTCCCCGTTTAGGATCCACATGCCCATTTTCTCAGATGAAGAATAAATTCAATAAAAAAGTGTAAAAAATAATATGAAGAGAAAAAGGTAGAGACTTGGGAATGAATAATATCATTATCAAAATGCCTGGAGGAGTGAGAAAGAGAGTAAGGGGACCTAGAACGGCTGCCGTCCCTTCTGCTTCGTCGCCTTCTGCTACCGTACGACGGCGATCTCGACCTCGACAAGCTTCGACCCATTTTCAAACAAACAAGAAAATTGGAAGAAATTTATACCAAACTCGATTCTACAAATCTATTTGAACAGATTATTGGGTTTTGTCTTCCATCCCTGGAAACGACCGATCCTACGCCCTGGTCGAGACTTATAACACGACATATATTTATCTTTAATAATTTTTTTCGGCTAATTTATATTGATGGTCCTTTAATTTTTTATTAGATGATATTTTGACCCCTCATTTATAAATTTTAACAAAATAATCTCTAAACCCTTAAACTTTTTGACAATTAATCGATCCATCGAAAAAAGCTACGAACCTAACGGAATCGTCCATGTGCGCGTCACAGCGTTGTTTTTCAAAGGGTATAATGGTATTTTCATTTAGATGAAAAAAAAAAATAATAAAGAATTGAACAAAATAAAAAACAAAATGAAGGTAAGGGATGAGTTGTGGCGTTTAGGCCTGTGGTGAGGGAAGTGATTGTGGTTAAGATAGGGAGGTCGCGGTGGAGGACGAGCTGGCATGGTGGTGGGGCTGCAACGGAAGATCCGATTCACAGAGGGCGGCGGCGGGAGATCTGGTTTGTGGAGGGCCTCAATCCCGAGATCTAGGTCGTGGTAAGAAGGCCACAATGGGGTGGGGCTCCGCGATGGGGTGGCTTCTTTGCAGAGGGATCAATGCAATGAGTATTGTTCTTGAGCGAGACCTGCTCTCTTCATTCACTGGTCTGCAGCGGCAATTTATCTCTGGGACTAGAGGTGCTTCTCCAAGATAAAATGGCCTTTGAGATTCAGCAAACTTCTTCACCACCATGCCTTTTGATTTGACAGCAACTTGTTCGCCACTAGTCCGGACTCGTCGAGAAGAGGTTCATTGATGGTTAATTGTAAACTTTGGTTCCTTTTTTTGGGCACATTTTAGGCTAACAACTGTAATATTTAACCGCGATCATCTTCCACTTTTCACTTCTTCCATAATCTGCCAATTGCAGAAAGAGCATTTAAAAGGAGGCAACAACTTTGCTCTTCTTTTGTTTTCTTGAAAGGAAGCTTTCCTGTCCATTCTTTCTTAATGACAAATTCTTAATCCTCATCTCAGTGTTGTCTTGTCTCAAATGCGAAAACTCTATTTTTTTTTTTCTTATTCTAGAATAACTTGCATTGATTCTCTTAAAATTTAAAATCTGTTTGGTTCATAGATTTGAATAAAGAATTTGAACGAAAATTTAAATCTTTATGAGAAAAAAATACTATAATTGTTGATGCTTACCGTGTTTCGACGTCGTATCAATATCACGTGCAGCTGCGCACGGTGCTCAGCTCTTCCCTATTCGTCTCTACCCGGATCAGTCGATCTGCAACAAGAGGAAGGACGCCTCAAATGCGGTTTAATTAGTAAATAAGACAAGGGCTCTCCGATGCTCAAGGCAGAGGGTGCTCGGCAGAGGTCGGGAACAAGTTAGTTGGGAAGGTGCCTGCTTGCTTCTAAAACGCAATAAATGCATCCATTTATAGGTTACCACTTAGACCGGGTGTTAGGTGGGTTTTACCCACAACCCGGGTGTCACATCTTGGCATGTTAGACGGCAAGTGACAAGTGTCGTGTCCCTTCGTCGATGGATGAGCTCGCATCAGACAGTGAGTTCTTTGCCACTTGTGGGCCAGTGATAGCGAGTAGCAACCTACTTAAGAATGACGATGGTCCGACCCAAGCTGATGTTGAGTCCGATGACGCACCCTAGGAAGGTGCGCCCCAAAAGAGCCATGAGGAGCACCTCGGACAATGCACTGAGCGTAATTGGGGTCAGTTATGAGCTCCACAAACCTTTGCCCAGCTAGGTAGCTGACCACCTGGAGTTCAGCTCCTCGGTGGTAGCGTCGAGCTCACCCTCAACAATAGCCCCCCAGTTCACCTGGTCGGTGTCTGTCCGGGTGGACTATGCAGAGTGGGTGAGGTTGGCTCAAGAAGGAACACCAAGAGGCATCCTGAGACGATGGGAGGCGAAGGGCCGCAGGAATTGTCAGGGACACGCGTCGCTCTGCAACCGACTACGCCGCCTGTCAGGCGTAATGATCACGTCTCTTCGTCTTTTATGCCCAGAATTCCCGCGCAAAACGGCTATAAATAGGCCTTCTTTTTTCATCCTTTGCACACGCAATTAAGACGACATTTTGCTCATGAATTTCCATTGCCAAGTTATTAGCTGTAACCCAAGAGATTTCAGTTCCCGAGCACACTTTAGCCAAATAGGTAATTTCTGAGGAGTTCAAGAATGAGTGACTTGTCTGATTCTCAAAATGTGGATATTTCCTGATTGGAGAGTAGCTCCGAGACCACATCGCCTCGTGCGGACGCTAGTATTGGGTGTGTGCCGCCTGGACGGGAAGGCGCTAGGCAGCTGGCACAAATATTGCGGCTTGACTTCCAGACTGTTCCTGGCAGGAGTTCCTTGACATGCTAAACGGACAACATCCTATGAGGCCGTGCAGGGGTGAGGACCCATATATTGTAGCAGCAACTGCTGGCTCCTCCCGAGTTACCTCATAGGAGAGGGCCGAGCTGGGCGTCGAGGCCGACATTTCGAGCACGTCCGAGCGTCAGTTCAATGCCTTTACCCCAATTGTGGGTAGAGTTACCGTCGAGATCTCAGACGAAGAACAGCAGGTTGAAGAGGCGAAACCGACCGAGAGCCCCCCAGTAGACGAGGGCGTTAGGATTGCACGTGTCCGTGGTGTAACTGCCTACAGGATCAGTCGGTCAGGGCAGACCTCGGCTGCAGCCTACTCCAGTGCGATGACAGAGTCTCGGCTAGAGGACCTTCGTGCCGAGTTCAACATCCTTGACGACGTCATCCTGATCGCGCCCGAGGAAGGCGACAACCCTTGACTCTGCTAGAGGGGTACATTACACTGTACGCAGAATTCTTTCACGCCGGGCTGCGCCTGCCATTCCACCCATTTCTCCGCGGGGCACTCAACGATCTTAATGTATGCCCAGCTTATCTAAACCCGAATAGCTATAGGTTGCTGATCGAGATGTATATACTATGGAGGTATTACCGGCCTACCGAGATGTCGTGGGAGGCATTTAAACAGGTGTTCAAAATAAAGAAGCTTCTCTGGCAGTCCGGCTGGCATTATTTCACCGGCTTCAAGAAGGACTTCATTATGGGCAACCCCGACTCGGACAAGCTTTGGAAATATGAGTGGTTCTACGTCGAGGGGAATTACTTGGCCCGAGCCAGTGAGGCCGTTCCTGAGGATCAGCGTATCCCGAGGACATTCAAGCAGGGGCACGTCTGGAGTAAATGGCCGTGGGCCCCACGTAACATCACCAAGGCGGTCGAGGATCTCTTCGAGAAGCCGAAGGCGAAAAGACAGCAAACCTTCCTACTCAGCAAGGAGATCTTGTTGCTCTATGGTTAGTTTAGGGGAACCAACAAAATAAATCCCCCGCATAACCTTCAGCCTGCTTGGGATACCGAGTAGGTCACTATCACCAGGCCGGGTGCCGTCGACATCCCGAGGCCGAGCACAGTCTGATCCGATCGGCCGACGAGGGAGCCACCATCGTCCGATTCCAAGGGCTCCTCGGGTGGCTCCTTCGATGCACGGCCACCGGTCGTAGACGAGGACCTCGAGGACGTGATCAGGCTCCTTTATCCGTCGCGTCTGCTCCGGATTAGAGGTTGGTCTCGAGTTTTATTGTCTTGTTCTTGGCACTTGCCAACCTAGTTTTGACTTTGATTTATTTTGTTATTGTCCTGCAGAGATGTCTTCCAGGCCTGAGCAGATAAACGCAAAGGAAAGGCGTGCCATGATGGAGCGCCTCCGTGGGAAAGGCAAAGGCATGGAAGTCGGGAAGAAGCGTAAGCGGACCCCCCGAGCAGAGTGCCCACCATGCCCCGAACAGCAACCTGTAGCAGTCCAAAAACAGTAGCCTGAGCCGACAGAGGTTGGAGCCTCTTCGAGTGCCACTCCTGAAACTGGTAGGGCCTCGCCACCCGCACCGAGGAGACAAGTCGACTACCGGAAGCACATCCTTGAACACCTCGGGGATGTCGTTCCTCAGGAGGACTTCTTAGTGAACCTCCGGAGCAAGGACTTCCAAAGGCTGTCCGAGGCGGTCTTTCGATCAGCTACCTTGGTGAGCACCCCGTCTTATAATCTTATCCGATCAGTCGCCTCTTATTGATCCGTAATCGACCTCATTTTCCCAAACAAGCGCCTACGCCCACATGGCCTATTCCACGGGGATGAAAAAGACCCCCTATGTGAAGGAAAGGCTCAGTAGGGCAGTCCTTAAGCATTGGGAAACCGAGAAGGAGCTCGGTGAAAAGAACACCGAGCTAGATCAAATTAGAACTTCACTTACCCGGGTGGGAGAGAATGCAAGAAAGGCAGAGGAGAAGGCCGAGGATGCAAGTAGGGCAACCGAGCTGGTGAAAGGTTAGCTCGAAGCTTCTCATGTGAAAAATCGCCGCCTTGTGGAAGAGCTCCAGGGCCTACTCGCCCTAGCCTTCGAGGAGTTTAAAGAATCCTCAGCGTACGCTGACCTGTACTACTTCAGAATGGCAGACTTGAAGGAGGAGTTGATCGCTCGGTACCCTGAGAAAGTGGATTTTAACTGGTCGGCCCTGATAGTCGAGCCAGGGCAAGCGGTGGCTCCACAGGCATCCGAGGTCGTTGAGGTGGACGACGAAAATGATGAGGACAAGCTGTGACGACCTTCCCTACGTTGCCATCACTTAACTTAAACATGGTCGTAAACTTTAACATACTTAAGAATAAAGTACAAAAATTTTAGAGTAAATTTTTTAATTTCTTAGAATGGATTCTTGCTATCGAATCCTTGGCATAAAGCTTTAAAGGAAGTACTAATTGTTTTCCAAAACTTACTAATAATGAATTCTTGATAATAAAGAATTCACAACGTGTAACTTTGAAAGATATAATAATCATTTCTTAAAACTTAATTTTGTAAACCGAATATAATAACATAAATTTCTCAACGTGATAATAACGTAATAATAATAATTACGTTTTAACATAATCATAATTTCCAATAGCATAATCCTTTTCATACCTCATAACATTTATTTCTTGAAACATAACCATAGTAATTTCCTTAAATTTTTCTTTTTAAACATAAGGATGCTTGTTTAGCAACTATTACTTTAAGAACATTTCTCAATTTAAATAAAACTATTTTCAAACCATTTTAAATTAAATATTAAAATAAAATCCCATTTAAATGATCTTTAAAACTTTCTTAAAAATCATTTATATATTTTACTTATAATTTAACATCTTAAACATAACATATTGATATCTTAAAATTCATCTTTTCAGAACTTATCATAATAATAATAATTACTTAAAACTCGTTTACTTAACCGACATAATAATAATAAATTTCTAAGTATATTCATCTAGACTTTCATAAAAGTAAATTCTTAAAAATATATTCATAAAATCGTTACTTATTTTGGCATAAAACTTATATAATCATTTTCTTATTATTAATGATCATATAATTTTCTCACTTGAAAACTTCGCACATTTGTTGCATCAAACCTTCTTAAACTAGCCAAAACATATTTTCTTATAACTTAATCTTTTAAGTTTAAGATGCTAATTTCTTAAAGCTTCTCTTTTAAACTTTCATAATAATTTCATAAAAACATATCCATAAAATTCATTTCTTAACATAACGTAAAACTTTAATAATCGTTTTTAATCCTAAATAAATTTATAATTTTCTTACTTAAATAGTTCGTGTATTTGTTGCATTGTCTATTGCAACATTCTTAAACTTTAAAATCCTCTGAACCAAGATTGTGTAAACACAAGTTTGGTTTTTAAAGTATAATTACGTAAATTATTTACTTATTCATATGCACATATTTTCGTAAGGTGTAACATATGAGATTTCGTAAAATAAAACATACATAAATTCGTATAATAATAATGCGGAAATATTACTTTGCGTAAGCGGTATCCATTCTCATCTTCACCATTCGTCTGCTGCTCATCACTACCCATCAAGTGTCGATGACAGGTTTTCTTACCTACAGCATGAACATACTTAAATGAGCTTTCGCTCAGCAAGTAGGAAATTAGTCTCGCAAAACATAAATAAAAACCATTTTTTATAAAAATATGCATGAGCATTTTATGCTTGCTTATCAACTTGAATTATGCTTAATTATTTAAGCTGTATCTTATCTTCTTACTTTGGGCCCCGGTGATCGTACCAGTTGCGCCGAGTCTTGGGAAGTTAGGGTTCGCGAGGTCCCAATGACACCAAGATTATTCATTTCTTTAACATGGAGCCTCCCTGTGGGTCGGGAGGTTGGTACGACACCCTTAACTTGTCATATAAGTTTTACTTGCATTATTGTGTGTATGTAGTATGATTTATCACTACATGACATCACAATTTCATAATTTTTAAATCTTAAATCATAATCATGCTTGACTTAAAGGTGATCAAACAATATAATTTAAATATTGCATACATCACACATTATTCATCACATCATCATCATGGCATTTCATATTATGTCATAACATAACATATCACATCATAACATATAATAGTGTAATAAATCACTGATCATTCATTTCCATAAATTTTATGAAAATATTTAAAATTAATTTATTTTTAAAAACTATTCATACTGTAGGCGAGATTCCTACTTACCTGGACTCTGAACTGAGCGGGTCCAATTGCATCTCGCAGTATCTGCAGTCTTCCCAGCATCCTCAGTAGTGCTCCTCAAGCGGCTGTGGATGGCTAGGAATGCTCCATGAAGATTTATTATTGCTGAAAACATCATTCTAGACTCCGTTACTATAGTTTGGGTCGTCTCGATCTACGTGTAGTTGATACCGAATGATTTTCACCAGAGTGGAATTTGCTCGAACGGAGGTCACCATCGCGTTCAGAGCATCGAAACGAGTTGGGAGGCGGTCTCGGGTCATCGATCGGAGGTCCGGATCACAAAATTCCAAAGTCGTCGTTGACCGGGCATTGACCAAGTTTGACCGGCGTTGAACCGACTCCGTTGGTGGCTGAGCTCGAGCCTCCCACCCTAAATCAACCCTTCTGAGTCCAATGGCGGTGTCAATTTTGCCTAATTTTGCCTCTAACATAGCAGGTCGGGCTCCACAATCTTGGCCAAAAATGGAGGCTCCGATCATGGCTTTCCGGCAATGGAAACCCGAAATTGGCTGAGGGCTTTTGCTACCCATCCTCCTCTGAGCATTTCCCCTTAATTATTTTGGGTTGAAGCCATCAAATTTGAAGAAATCGTGACCCTCTATGGCGGCAGATTGCACACGGCAATGGTGGCTTCGTTCTCCGACAAACGGTGGCGATTTCAAGCAATTGAGGCATGGGTTTTCTTCCTCTACACCCTTTGAATGATTTGGTGCCATTAATTTGGCACAATTTTGTGGGGAACGGTGAGATCCATCTCCCACGTGGCAGTTGGTGGCGGTGCTCTTCGATCTCCATCGTGTAGCCGTGGCTCGTTGAAATTGATTGAGGGGAAAGATTCCCCAAGGCGGTCTGAGGCTAATGGCACCAACGGGGTGCCTCAACTCTGTCTAAAATGGTGGGGTCAACAGTGGTGTGGTGGCGGCAAAGAGGGGTAGATGGGTGGAGTACTCCGGCGGCTGTTGAGCTGCCACCAAGGGTGGATTTTGTTCCTCTCGTCGTGATGGTTATGTAGGAACAAGAATCACGTCGATCGGACGTCGGACGACAAAGATATCTCGTCGAAAAGTTTTGGGTTTTTTCGCCACTTTGACCAGCGCGTGTGGCTTCCTCCGGTGGCGTTTTGGGCGGCATGGCACACCGTTGGACTCGGCTCAACGAGAGCTTTCCATTGGTGCGGGAGGTGTCGAAAACGGACGCCGGAATCTTGACCGAATTTTGAGGAAAGAGAGAGAAAATGTAGAGAGAGAAAGGGAAATGGGCTGATTTGATTGGCTTTTTTTTTCATCTATTTATAGACAACTTTGTATCTACACAGTCTAAACTGTGTTGTGTCGGGCACATCAAATTTGATCTGTGAACTTAAATTTTCTATAAATATAATTGTACTTTTAAAAACTGTAATTATTTGCACATTAAAGATAATCACATAAATTTTCAATTCTCTTGTTGTATTATTGTTTTACTAAAATATTCATATTGACATAAAAAAAACCATTTTCATAAATTTATTCATACTATATGGATTTTGTGATTTAATTTCGAAACTGTAAACTTTGATACATTGGTCTTCAAAACCAATGATTAACTATTTTCACAACTGTGTCTATATTTATACATGGGTATATGTATATGTAAGTATGTATTCTAAGAAAGATATCATGTATTTTAAAACTTTGCCCAATATAAGTATTATCATCATTTTTTTTAACTTTTAAAAACTTTTAAATGTGATTTAAAACATATATTTTCATTAAAAATCTTCATATTGTAAACTTCAAATTCCATTATAAAAACTATAGTTGTAATTTTATAAAAGTTTTGTAAATTAAATTAACTATCTGAAAGTCAATTAAATTTAAAATTTCAAGCTTAGCACAATTTCGTACTTTACGGATTTAACCGAAACTGTTATTAGTAAAAATTTGTCTATAGTTGCACATTTAATCTATAGATGTTTTTAAACTTTCTTTAATTATTGTACGGATCGTAATTTATCCGTTTGTGATTTTGTGTTTGCTTTAAAGGCCCATGCAATGTTTGTAAGCTTTATCTTCGTTTTGTAATAATAATAATAATAATAATTTATTATTATTATTACTATTGTCATTATTATAAATTTCGCATAGTTATTTATACTTGTAAGTAACTAACTGTGAAAGTCTAGAACATGGTGCATTCCTGTCATGCCTTGTGATCTCATAAGAATTGAGACCAATGATCATCCTTGATCTACGTTTCTCATATTAAACTGATATTATATAGGAATTTTTCACATAATCATAGTAAATTAGAAATTTCACTTTTGTCAATAACATCATTTTTTTAGCTCATGTATAAAATTAATAAATCATAAACTCTTGGTTTAGCACATCAAATAATTATTTTTAATTATTTTAATGTACTATCATAATATTACATTGTTACATGTTTCATAAATAAAGCACATAATTTGTGCATTCACAACATTATTTATCTCTAAGGTCTTACAGCTAGTAAAACCTTCAAATTTACGTGTTAATAATTGCTAAGTTGCATTTTCTTACGCTCTTAGCTGAGTAATGTAGGAAAAATCGTTAATTAATCATAGTTATTAATGTTTGAACTTTTCGGGTCATTACAGGATTGGTACCTAGGGGTCACCCTAAGACTCTCTTATTCAAGAGGATACGGGTTCGACTCTTGGGAGATGCGCTCCTTAACTGGAGGCAAAAATACAACTCTGCCCCTCTCCCCGAGCAGAGGGCCACCTTGGACCCAATACGTCAGAGGGAGCCATTGCCGAGCTGGGACCCTCCCTAAGCAGGGACCCACTTAGCCGAGCTCGAGCTCTCATTCGAATGCGCGTTTTATGTTGAGGTGTTGGGTTCCTCGAGCAGGGACCCTCTCGGCAATACGTTTGAGGTGCCCGCCAAGCTCCGATCGAGGAATCCAACACCTCAACATAAAATTGGATGGATTGGTACCTAGAGGTCACCCTAAGACTCTCTTATTCAAGAAGATATGAGTTCGACTCCTAGGGGACGCGCTCCTTAACTGGAGGCAAAAATACAAGCTCTGCCCTTCTCCCTGAGCAGAGGGCCACCTTAGACCAAATACGTCGGAGGGAGCCACCGTCGAGCTGGACCCCTCCCCAAGCAAGGACCCACTCAACCGAGCTCGAGCTCCCATCTGAACACGCCTTTTATTTTGAGGTGTTGGGTTCACCGGCCGGAGCCTGGCGGGCACCTATAATGTATTGCCGAGAGGGTCCCTGCTCGGGGAGAGGCCCAGCTCGGAATTGCCACCCGCGGGGGAAGCGTGTCCCTCATGAGTCGAACCCGTTTCCTCTTGAATAAGAGGGTCTTAGGGTGACCCCTGGGTATTGGATGGATTGGTACCTAGGGGTCACCCTAAGACCCTCTTAACGGGTTCGACTCTTGGGGAAAGCGCTCCCCCGCGGGAGGCAATTTCGAGTTGGGCCCCTCCCCAAGCAAGGTCCCTCTCAACAATACATTCGAGGTGCCTGCTAGGCTCCGGCTAAGAAACCCAACGCCTCAACAGTTACATTAACTTTTTAACAATACAATTTATAATTAGAAATATTTCTACATCATGTATTGTAAAATTTTAATGTGAATTATTGCATATTAGACTGCAATTAAAATAACGAGGGCTACGAGTATGATCAACATGCATGTGTTAACATAAGAGTTTTGAAAATTGTGATTAAAAAAAAGAAAGAAAATTTTGTCTTTAATGAAAGGATTTGCTGAGAAATCTTAGTAAATTTGGGGACCCAAAAATTAAATCTCAGAAATGGTGACCTATGTGTTAAGAGTTCAAAAGTCCAAGGACTTATGGCACAAATTTCTTAAACCGAAATGACGTAAGTCTCTGTTCTTCTTTTTGTTTTTTGGTCCATATATATTGAAGTGGACACAGATACAGAGAGAGAGAGAGAGAACAGAGATCCATAGCCAAAGAAGGAGGAGGAGGAGGAGGAGGCGGAGAAGATTGAATTTCGAAATTTGCAGAAATGCATCTGATAAATGCGGTTGTGGCGACTCGGTTTCTGACTCGGAACCCGGTCCTGGAATCGGAGGCCATATCTTTCGGATCCATATGGTGGTTCGTCTACGCCGGGATTTCTTGCTGTCTTGTCCTCTTCGCTGGAATCATGTCCGGCCTAACCCTAGGCCTCATGTCTCTCGGCCTCGTCGAGCTCGAGATCCTCCAGCGCAGCGGAACTCCATCGGAGAAGAAACAAGCAGGTTCCTCTCTCTCTCTCTCTGCAATTCAAGCTTATCTGTTCTTTTCCGATGATCCGATCATGTGAATTCTGTAGCAATTTCCGATCAAAGTTGTGATAAAATCGTTTTCATTTCGTATTTATTTTCAGCCGCGATCCTGCCAGTGGTTCAGAAGCAGCATCAGCTTCTCGTGACGTTGCTTCTGTGTAATGCTGCCGCCATGGAAGTGAGTGTTTCGACCACTCAGTTCGAATTCATTTTGGAATCCAATTTGTATAGGGAATCGTGATTAATGGTTAATTAATCAGTACGGATTGAGGCTTAATGTGTTAATTAGCTGTCAAAGATCTGATTTTTGATTTGCTAAATTGCAATTTACAGGCGCTTCCTTTATACTTGGACAAATTATTCAATCAGTACGTGGCCATTATTCTTTCTGTCACTTTTGTTCTATTTTTTGGAGAGGTATTCATGCTAATCCCTAATTTTTCATGGTTTTTAACACTGTTAGCGTAATTTGACCTTCAAATATTAATATATCTAATGGTAACGGGAAAATGTCTTTTATTTGCTTAGGTTATTCCGCAAGCTATATGCACAAGATATGGACTTGCTGTTGGCGCCAACTTTGTATGCCTTGTGCGGATTTTAATGATAATTTGCTACCCGATTTCGTATCCCATTGGCAAGGTATACTTTTGAATGGAAAAATGATGCTTTTTATAACTTTAATTTGTATGGTAAAGATTTTCAAATTTGGTTGATATATAATTGCTGAGGAATGCTTGTTTTCTTTTTTTATTATGCGTTCAAAGTTATGATTTTTTTTTTTTTTTAATATTCTCCTAGACCCTTAAAATTGTAGTGCCTGAATTCTATAGTTTGGTTGTACAATGTTTATGCTTGAAAGTTCTATTTTGTTCGTTTCAAATTTGGTTGATTATAACTGCTGAGTAGTGCTTCAATTTTTCCTTTTGTTATGTACTCAAAGAATGTATTTTGATGTTTCTTATAGGCCTGTATAATTGTACTCTCTGAATTCTTTAGTTTGGTCATAAGAAAGCAAAAAGAGGCCCAGACACAAAATTGGCGCGGCAAAAATTTTGAACCTGGTTGCAGAAATGATAAGACTATTGCTAATGATTGTGATTTACTAGCTGGTAGTTGACGTCGAGATTTATAAATTGCAGATTCTGGACTGGGTACTGGGACATAATGAAGCTTTATTCAGGCGAGCTCAGCTGAAAGCTCTTGTCTCCATACACAGCCAGGAGGCAAGTGAAGCTAGTCGAGATTTATATGCTTAAACGGTTTAGCTTCATATGTATTTATATATATATATATATATATTTAAAAAAATGTTAATACAATTCATCTTGTTTTTAGTTCTGACCATACTTTTTCTTGTCATGTATAGGCCGGCAAGGGTGGTGAACTTACACATGACGAGACGACAATTATTAGTGGAGCTCTAGACTTAACTGAAAAGGTAAGTGTTGCTTTTTGTGAAAGGGTCCCTTTTTTCCCTAGATATTCATCTCCTTGTATTGGTATGCCAATGTGGAACTTTCAGTAATACTGTCCGGTGCCCATTATTTAATGAAAATAAACAGTGTTGCTGTTGAAAAAATTTCCCTGGCCTCTTCTGAATCACTCTTCCTCTTGACAATGCTCATTCGTTCATATACTTTTAAGCTGTTTAAACTTTGTTTACGTTAATTAAGCATTGATAAGTTTCAAATTTACTTTCCTTTTTCCCTTTTTTTCTCAATACTTTTGGTTTTAAATTTAGTGGCATCACCAATATTTTCTTTCCATCTTAATTGGATTTTCAACCTGAATTGGTTATAATTTATCTGTTTCTTTTTAAAAAGAAAAAAAGGAATTGGTTTTAATTTAGTTGTCATTTTTATGACCAAACTTTTCTCTGCCATCGTTATATCGAAGCATTCGGTGCTGTGTGTGTCTCAGTATCTAACTTTGTCTTTTTCTAAAAAATTAAAAAAAAACAGACAGCTGAGGAGGCTATGACGCCTATTGAATCAACCTTTTCCGTAGACGTGAATTCAAAGTTGGACTGGTGAGTTTGACATGTTCTCTGTCATCTTTTTACAAACAATACTTTGGATAGCTTCAAGCGTGCATTGTGGTATCAAGATGGTTTTTCTGGGTTTCCTTTCTTAAGATTCTCAATTTTGTTTTAATTGAACTATTTGGAATGGAATCACATGACCACTCAACATGTTCCTTGAAGTTGATTTGTGTATTCTTAGCAGAAGTTTGTGGACGGGGAAAAAAGGGGATGAGATATTTTTAACTTTATTCTGCCATTTCTTTTTCCAATGCCTCAGGGAAGCAATGGGAAAAATTCTTGCCCGGGGACACAGTCGAGTTCCTGTCTATTCTGGGAATCCAAAGAACATTATTGGACTTCTTCTGGTTGGTGCTGGAATGTGAATGTTTGCAACTGTTCATGTGCCATATTCATTTTAAGTGAATTCACGGCTAGTTCTTTTTCTCTGCTCTTCTTACTCCATTGGTTCTGTTTTTGGTTAGGTAAAAAGTCTTCTTACTGTACGACCTGAAACGGAGACTCCAGTCAGTGCTGTTTCTATTCGGAGAATACCACGGTGTGCTTTTGTATCTTTTTGTGCTAATTGTGCATTTGCCGGAAAGTGCAAAGTATCAAGCGTTTATTTGTGTTTCGTTTCTTATTTCCAGCGTTCCGGCCGATATGCCACTGTATGATATTTTGAATGAGTTTCAGAAAGGCAGCAGTCACATGGCGGCTGTGGTAAAGACTAAAGGAAAATGCAAGGCTCTTCCAACAATTGAGGGGGAGAAAGCTGAAGAAGAAGACAAAGCAACTAGTGGGGAATCTCAACTCACAACTCCATTGCTAATTAAGCAGGATGAGAAGGCAGACAGTGTGGTTGTTGACATTGACAGGGCTTCAAAGCCTAATAGTTTGAACAAAGAACCTTCTTTGTCACGTAATGATGCATCACCCAATGCTCTGCCCCGTTTGTCGGAGGACATTGAGGATGGTGAAGTGATTGGTATCATTACCCTCGAAGATGTGTTTGAAGAACTTCTGCAGGTAGTTACAGCGTATTGAAAACTCTCTTTCTGTCGGTTCATTAAATTCTTGAACTCGCAGTGGTTAATAAACCAATTGTCTGTTCAATTAATACAGGAAGAAATTGTGGACGAAACGGATGAATTTGTTGATGTCCATAAAAGGTGAGCTGGAGTTAACCCATTCACAAAACTTTCAAGTTTCTACTGTTTGACATAGGAGAATGAATCATTATTGATTTTTTTTTTTCCCCAAATCCATTCTCGCAGAATACGTGTAGCGGCAGCCGCAGCTGCTTCATCAATGGCACGGGCCCCCTCAATTCGGAGGCTAACTGCCCAGAAGGGACCTGTAAGTGCTTACTAGTGAAATATTCTCAAATGAATCTTAAAGATGAGGTCTAATTTTAAACTGATTCTAACTTAAATGATCACTGATTTGTAGTAATGATTGAATTGAAGCTTTCTTATAAGTTTTTATCCTTATCTCTTGTTGTGTGTCTGCTAGGGCGGCCAAACTAGGCAAGGACAATCCCCGAGGAAATCATCCGAGGACGTTTTGAACCATGCAAAGTTGCAAGGGACATCTGCTGAACCTCTTCTTGGGAAAGACATGATTACACGACGCAGTCAATGATGTCCAGATTCCTGTTATACTATGTAAAATCGCTTATTTCGATTAAAGAAAGTGAAAGAAGATGATGGTTTGATACGAAGTGTACTCAATCTGATATTAATTTTGATGAGCTGCAGCTGTATGGCTTTTTGGTATTTTCAACTCCGTGATGATTAGATTAACATGTTTGGCTCGAGCGAATCATTTTAAGCAAAAAGGTTCCACGTAGAGGGTATATCAAAGCCCCAACAGTAGCCCCGTCTTGAGGGGAAAAAAGAAGTGGAGGCGGTCTTGTACTAATGGGGATGTGAGTAATCTTTTGTTTTCAAAGAATTTTGCAGTATTTGGACAATTATTGTATGAGCCGTACTGGAACAATAAAATCGTATAAGTAATTAGTACTTGGAAATTTCCTATGTTGTTGATTCTCATTATGATTTGAAGGGACATCAAAACTCCAAAATGATGGTTGGGCTTTTGTTTTGTTTTGTTTTTTTTCCAAGGATTTTGCATAGCAGAGCATGATTATCTTCTAGGTGTTTAACAAAATCAATTTTAATCAAAATTTTTAGTTGTTATAATATAAAACTCTCATATATTATAGTGATCAGAAAAAATAAGCTACAGTAGAAAGTTATTACATATTACAGTTTTTGGTCTAAAAGTTTCAGTTCTAACAACGCTTCTCAAATACTTCATTTGCACACGCGAGAGCGAGAGAAATCTGCCTGAGATATGACCCATTCTTTTTAAACTGAAGCCAAGTATGGTACATTGTTAATAATCAAACTAAAAAACCTAGACTATCTTCCAGCCAAAAAAATAAAAGGATAGCCAAAAAACAAAAACTAGATCGGTTTATCTTACACACTTTCTAACTAAAGACTCTCCACCACATACAAATTGTACACAAAATATTCCATATTTGATCCAAAATTGTTAAAATACTTTCCTAACTAGTACACCTACTTCCCCCCTTTTATATACACACATTATACAAAAAGCCTACTCGAGAGTCTTCTTCTCTTACCCCCATCAAAGTTGATCATCCCAGCTCAAAAGAATCACAGTGCACCTCCACATGATATAGAACCGTGTCCGTTGTTCCTTAACGAGCCTCGAAAACTTTTGCCAAGATCCGAGCTTGGGGACCCTATTGGAGGAAAACTGAGCCGTCATGATCATCACTTGCAAAAAAAAAAAAAGAAAAAGGAAAAAGAAAAAAAAAAGTGGGTGTGAAGAGAGAGATAGATGGATACTTGGGAAAACTTTGGTTGAAATGGCCTAGCTTATATAGGGACGAGGACTGTAGGGCGAAGGACAGGTGTCAGACACGGACAGGGTTTGGATGAGGGGGTCCGTTGTATTAGACAAGATGACAAACACCTGCTAAATCATCTGGAAAAGGACTAGTTGTTGCTTCCTTATCATGGAAAGGAGGCCAACCCTGTCTGTGATCTCTATTATTGGCTTGTAACTTGGTCCCACTCTCTCTGTTTAAGATAGCCAAGGAAACTGTTTTTCCAAGGGAGATTGATAGATTCCTTTGGAGATGATTCTCGGCACGTCGAGTTTAAACTTGGAAAAGAATAATGGGGGGGAAGAGAAAGACATATTGTACTATGGTTTCACACTGTTGCAACATTAAGTTTTTTGGTTTCAAAATAGTGCCTTTCACGTAGTTTTTCAAGGCAATTGTGTTTAATGCTGGTTTTGCTAACAGTATGAAAGAGAGAATTCAAGTGGGCAGGATTTTGTTTTATCTGAATGTGATCAAACAAAGTAAAAAACGTACAGGGTGAATTGATATATCTCAACTTAGTTGTTAGTCAAAAAGTAAGATTACAAAAGATAAGAGTAGGCCAAAACAAGAAGGTGCAAAAAGCAGTGGATTGATATCTATCTCAGCTTAGATATTAGTTAAAAAAAAGAGATTACAAAAGTATAAGAATAGGCCAAAACAAGGAGGTTCAAAAAAAAAAAATTTAGTTTTTGACTAAATCATCCTGTGCCATTGAACTTTACGTTGTAACATAAATCTTTCTGCATACAACCTTTCCCTTTCTTGCAAGATATATCTGTTGATACAATAAAGAATAAAAAGAGCTTGATTTGGCATAAAACTAATAAAAGGAAATTTGTTCCCTTTGATCATATACCATGAGTTAACACTGTACTCAAAAGGAGAACTAGTAAATTTTACCATAAAATCTAGTGAACTATTTGGCACTTTTAACTGGAGAAAAGCCATGACAAGTTATCATATAAGTTACAAATATAAAGCTGATACTGCCAAAGCTAGTTTCCCAACACACACACAAAACATGCAGATATGGGCAAAACTCTACCCCCACACAAACATGGGAATCAGGATTCTCCGGGATTTCTTTTTTTCAATATTGAAGACAGTTTTTACACATGCACTATTACTTTATATATTAAATTCAGAGAAAGTGGAAAGAGAAGGAGGGTGGTTGGGGTTGAGAGGGAGATAGAGATATCATATATATATGAAAATATACATATATTCCTTAGAGTATTGTTGGGGATGGTTACAAAAAACAAAACCAGCTAGCTAAGTAAAAGAAAAGAGCAGATCAAAGTGTACTAGTAAGGAAATTAGAAGCTTTTTTTTTTTCCTTTTTCCTTAAACAAGACAGAAGTTCATAAAATCCCGCCATGCTTCTAATTAGGAGTACTTGCGCCAATTAAGAAGCATAGAGATGCACACCCTCATGATATAAAGCTTGGCTCTCTGCTGTCTCACCATTCTCTTCCATTTAGCAAATCTCTCAGCCATGTTTCTCATTACAAAAATGATCTAAATCCGCACCTTAAACCGCAGTCCTTGCTAGAAATAGGCTCAAAACTGTTGTCGTTGAGAAGATCAAATTTTTGAAAGATGTCTTTAGCCTTTCTCCTAACAAGGTTACCATACTTATATCCACAGCCACTGGGTCCACTTGCACATACAAAATGCAACCGTGCCACATGCCCCATCTTTGTCTAAATTTCCAGCTTAACCATCTTTTTCAGTTAGTTTTGCCTGCCATTGTTGTTTGCGCTTAGTAAAGCGGGGTTTAAGTACAAAACATGGACCTAGCTAATCTAATCTTCTATGGTGGCACCCCACATCATATTATCCTGCTTTTCACCAGATTTGTTTTTCTTCATTTAGTCATATTGAGGGCAGGGACTGTTTTTGGAAAATGTTAGGATTGATCCTTTGAGAACCAAAAGAGAGACTCAAGTGATGTGAAATTAAATTTCAACTGTAAAGATATTAGCAAATATGAGAATGTGTTTTGTGCATACGCATTATTATTATTTGTTTTTTGAATTTATAGTTTAAATGCCATGATTGGTTATTAAAAGTGGAGATGTTGATATGAGAAGGGTACAAACTATTTCCCACTCAACATGTCTAATCATGTCTCATTGCCATGTAAAAGATTGACAAAGAAAAGTTCTCACTCCTTATCCCCTAAGCACAAGTATCAAGGATAAGATTATACATAACAGTGTAAATCAAGTTTTGTGGACCACCCTTTCGGATTGATCCACTGATATGATCCAGCTAAGGTGGGGCCATGAAAAAGTGACCAGGATAAGTTGTGGCCCCACAAGAAAATGGCTTGGTTTAGATCAAGTGGGGGGTCATATATTAGGCGGTTGTGGGAGAGGGCAGGGAAGGTGTTTAAAGTGTTGGAGACACAGTTGGAGTATTGTGCTTTTTGCTGAAATTGAAGATTGGAAGAGAGGAGGAAAAAAGGAAAAAGAAAAAAAAATGAAAGGGAAAACTCCAAGCTTGGTGGGGGAAAGACTTTTCATTTGTTTGAGTTTTGTTTGTGTCTTTGGGGAAGTGGTTAGTAATGAGGGGGATTGAAGTGGATTTATCTATTGATCTGCAGTTTTTGATGTGACTAACTTGAGACACCACAAGCACAACATTCCCTCCAAAAGAAACATCATGGAAGTAGCTATAAATATACACACACATATATAATATCACATACAATATATAGATATATCTCCATATGTACATGTGTATGTGTATATAAAAAGAGACTCAAAGAAAACAGTCCAGATGGATATATAGGCTGGTGACCATAATGAAAACGATCAATGGCATTTGCCATTGGTTGGTTCATATGAAGACTTATTGTTGCCTTGGTTGAGTGCTTTCTTTAGTACTGTAAACAAAAATCTTTCCCCTAAGATACGCAAATTTTTGGTGTCTACATCAACCTATTAAGATAACAAAACAAGTTCACTTGTTTTTGCCTCTTGTAATTGGGTGCTTTCTTAACTTGGAAAACTGAAAACTTTCTTTCAAGAAATTGGTAGGCCATTTGGAAGAATGACTGGAACCACCAGTTATAACTGTTAACAGTATAAAGCTTTCTCATGATACACTTTTTTAAGCAAAATTATTGGTTCCAACCGTTTAATCTAAATAACCTACGACGCTTTGGACGTTAAAAGCAATCATGAAAAAAATTTTCATGGACTTATATCTTCGATACACAAGTGTCAAATTTTTCTGTAAAACTCCCTTTGATAACTTGTATTTTTGTTTCATGATGTCTTATCATTTTTCCTTGGTATGTATATACCAATCTTCTAAAATTAAGATAACAAAACTTTGTTTTTTGTTTTTTTTTTAAGGGGAAAGATTTCAAGGAAAAAGATAACAAAACAAGTTACAATATGCCTTCTACTTTTACAATTAAAGTTAGTCTAGGATGTATATTATGTGTCCCCTAAAACGCCTCTTTTAGCCGTAATAACATTACTCTCTCTCTCTTTCTCTCTCTCTCTCCACAGATCTAGAGACCCAGTTAAAGAGTACATACACAAAGGGAGAAAAATGAAAGTGAGAAAAAGAAAAACAAAAATTTGCATAGAAGTAATTTAGGCGAGGCATTACTGGGGGCTTATAAGTATTATCTTGATATTTTGTTGGTCTCTTGTTTTTGATTTCCTGGTTACGCGAGAACTGGAAACACTGGTATGTCGTTCGAGTATTTTGTGTTGCGCGGTGGACGGATCATGGATGGTGTGTCAGTGTCGTTTTCTCCTTTCTCTTGTTTCGGTTCTTGTCGGACGGTGAGTAAAGTCTATGCACAATCGACAAGGATGGGATTTTTGGATCGTCTTAACCAAACGGGATATACGACAAAGTTGGCGACGGCAAAATCATTAAAAAAAAAAAAAAAAAACATAATAAGGAAACGGCAACAACGTCAAAGTCGCAAGATGGAACAAACGACCACAAAAAGACCTGGAAAACGACAGTACAGTGAGTGAACGACAACAAATATGAACTGGGAATAGAGAGTTGGAGTCTCCGACAATTGCGTGGACAACTGCGTAAAATGGAATGGGCGACAATGATAGAGAAAACGACGTGTATACGACAACAAAGGAGAATTGGAATAAACGACTGAATAATGATGAAATATCGAGGATGTCTATAAGTGATGCAAAATAAAGTATAATATGAAAACAATAAATTATAATAAACGACGTAATTTGTAATAAATTATTGTACGGTGAGCAAGAGAGGTCATGACGACGCCATATAAAATGGACTAAACGACATTGTGGACAACGACACTAATGTCACAAACGACAATAATGTGAAACATTAGCCAAAAAAAAAAAGCGACGACAATGACTTTTGCAAACAATAATAGTACGAGTGAACGTAGAAAACGTGAACAACAACATAAAATAGAATCAAGTCATCGACAGAAAAACAAATAAATGAGAAAATAACAACATTTTATGGACAAACATACGAGAGAATTGGACGAAGCCACGCTATAACGAGAAAGCGTCTCCTTTTCTACAAACGACATGAACCCCGAAGAACAACAAGAAAAAGAAAACGACAATAGATACAGTATGGTAGCATTTGGTACTCGGATAATGCTAGTTTAAATTCATCGGTTTAAGCTAAAATGAAGAAAACCTCTAGCTTTGAGAATTTTGACTTCCCTTAAATTCTCACGTATAAAACGGTTTAAATCATCCAAATCCATAATTACAATTTGGGTTCTCACAATTGTTAGACTATCCAGACACATGTGATGTTTTTTTCTTTCTTACAATGAATAAACGACAATGCCATGAAAAACAAGATAAAATGGAAACCGAGTGTTTTATAAAATGAAAATGAGTATTCTTAAAATACGTAAAAATGATTTTGTTTTGAAAAATAAATATTTTTCGAGAATTATATTAAAAGTCTTTTTAAAATTTTTACCTTAAAAAATATAAAAACATTTTTAAAAATTCTTAAAACAATACCAAACGGGTTCGATAAGTTAACACTAATTCGTAAGCGACAATAGCGAGAACTGCATAAAATGGCATAAACAACTTCAATTTAACAGCAAAATAAAACGCAATAACCTGTATTTGTGAATAAACAGGATGAAAGAACAATCTGTCGAAATTAAAACCCGCGTATAAGAATACGAACAATAAAAGTTAAGAATATAATACTAAATTCCGCGAAAGGAAAATTTACAGTTACAAAAAGTCGATGCAAACAAGACAAACGACAACAACTAAAAAAGGGCCGACATAAAAATTGGAAGCAATTGAGAAAACGACAGTAAATGTAAACATCACAACGAAAGAATAAACGACAGGTAATAATAATTAGTAAGAACGAAGCCGACAAGGCGACAAAAAAGTTAGAAACGGCATTAATTGATAAAACGACACTAATATTAGTAACCCGCGTTACCTGAGAAAACGACGAAGACTAAACAACGAAAATAACATTAGAAAAAGCATAAAAACGACCGGAAAACATATAAACGACAAAAATTTATTGAAGGAGAATGTCTTGAAGGTAACACCAAAAAATAAACCAAAAATTATTAGCTCTGTATCGTTGCTCATGAAAAAAGATGGGAAAAAGAAAAACTAAATCAAAGAAAATGAGAGAGAGAGAGAGGCGGGTGGTGGCTTGGTGGGGGATAAAGCTAAAGCCAGTAATTTCGGACACGATACAAGAACGACATGAGATAAATGGGTTTGGCACGCACGTATATTAATTGAGCCATAAATGTATTGACACGAATAACATGAAAATAAATGTGTTGGATTTATGCTAGCACGTTTAACACGTTTAATTATAGCCAATTTATAGCATATTTAAACTTAAAAAATAAAAAAGATAAATTTTTTTTATAATTTTGAAGGTGCAAAGATTTGAACTTGCACTTGAGGTGTGCAAAGTTTAAATCTTACCACCAATTCACCACTATGCTACATGAATATTTGTTGTCAAATGAAGGCTTCTAATATATTTATTGTAGTTTTATGGTATGAAAATAAAAAAATTTCATAAGTTTGCAATCCTTGCACTTGCAGTATACACAGCTTCACTTTCTTCGCGTTCACCACTATGCTGCATGTCTGTTTGTTGTTAAATGAGGGCATCTAATATATTTATTGTAGTTTTATGGTTTTGAAATTTCTACCTTCCTAGAGTCCCACATCGAAAGAGAATGAGAGCATCTCCCTCATTCTTTTCTATATAAGACGGCCTCCTTTTTAACAGAAGCATGAAATAGCTATTGAGGGCTTTAATATTCCTTGGGTTCAAGTTGGGCTCTTTAAAATTAATGCAGTTTAAACATTCAATGATTATCATTGAATTTAATGATAAATGATTGTTGTATATTCATTACGTTTGGGACATTAAATTTAGTAAAAATTATAAAATCATTGAATTCAATGATAAATGAATGTTGTATATTCATTACGTTTTGGACATTAAATTTAGGAGTGAAAATTATAAATGAAAAATAGTTAAATATATAGTAAAAGAGTTTTATATATATATAGTAAAAGAGTTTTATTTTAATTAGTTAAAATTTTTTTAAACAATTATAATAGGTGTATTTTAATCGTGTCGTGTTATAGATGGGTGTTTGTATTTTTGACATGTTTATTAAACGTGTTGTGTTATTAATATGTTGGCACGAACACGACACGTAACACGAATTGTCAGCCCTAGATAAAGCCACGACAAAAGGTAATAACGACGGAAAACACTATAAAATTTAAAAACGACCATGGAATAAAAAAATAAATAAATGAAAAAGCACAAAAAAAAAAATCAACAAACTACTTTAAAGACGTGTTAACTTGTTATCCATAGAAAGAGAGATAATCCCCATTCTGCCACAGAGAAACATAAATAATATTGGAAAATTGCGCTACGTTTTAATTTTAATACGAGTAAACAGAATATTTTTGAAAATATTTAACCATATAACATTTATTTGAATCAGAACATCTCTTACAAAACACTGAATTTATAATCTTACCCACTTACTCTTCTTTTTCTGAATTACTTTTATCTTTCTCTCTTGTTTCTTGACTTTCACAGATTTTTCTCTCTCCTCCCTCCCTCTCTTTCCTTGACGACGATGACCCGGCGACGAAGCGAAGGCATGGCAGGAATGGTTCTGCCGGAGTTGCGCAAAGTAGCAGAAGGGTCACGATG